>JAPKLW010001770.1:15198-45775 GCA_026898455.1 Plectranthus barbatus | reverse complement strand
AAAGTTCGAATTCATGTAACAATATTTCACTTTCAACCTCTAGTATGGCTGACAATTTTTGACACAATACGATAACACAATACAAACTTATACGATAACGACCTGATTATAATAACGCGACATGAATTGTCAGCCCTAATCTCAAGTTCGGAAACTTTACTTTCTATGATTGTGACTTTGATATATTTGAGATGCATGATTCAAGAATGTATCCAACATAATTTATTTAGTAAATATTATTATATTTTTAAAGTTAGAATGAGATCGACCATTTCTCATTTTTTTAAAAAGAGAATTATACGTGGATTAGTTAGATATAGTGGGAATCTTTCGTATATTTGAATAATGAAAATGCAAATTTAGTGGCAAATAATTTGGCTAGATTTTCTAACAGCATTTCTATTGCTAATAATAATAATAAATACATAAAATCAGATTTTTCTCTAGAAACAATCAATTGATTCAAAACATTGTTTAATGTGAATCCTAATAAATGGCTACAATATAGCTTGTTAGTTGGAAAAAAAAAAAAAATGGTAAAATGCAATAAATGCAGAAATATATAGAAGGTAATTCAACAAAAACAGCAAAAATCAAAGAATTTACACTAATTTTCCTCCAAATTCAATTATTATGGAGTTTTTTTTTCCATTTCTCTTTACTCTGCAGATTTGCTTCTTTTTCTGGAGTTGAAGCAATGGAAGCAACCCATTATCAATCCATTTCTTCTCCTGCATTTCAACCATTACTCGATGTTCAGACTCGTTTAGCTCGACTCGATAATAAACGAATAAATTAAAATAAAATATCATATCTTATATTTTATAAATAAGACTGGGTAATAAAATATAAATAAATAAAATAAAATTAGAATTTGTATTGTACCTCTCCGGTTGATCGGCGTTGGCGGTGGCGGCGCCGCTGCTGACAGTGGTGGCGCTGGTGACGCTGGTGGCGCTAGTTCTGCTGCTATCGCTGTCGCTGGAACCCGTGAATTTCTTCTTCCACCAATCCCTCTCGCCGCCGCCCTTCAACACCTCTGGCTTCGGAGAAACTCGGCCGCTATTCCCGCCGGCGATTTTCTTCTTCTTCGTCGATTTGAGAGAGAACGGAAACGCCATGTTTAAGAACAGACCTTTATTTTCAAAGCTCAGATTCCGATCAATTCTCCTGCTCTCCCCTTTCTTCACTCTCACCACCACCCCTTCCGATCCATCCCCATTTCTAGGGCTCTGATTCTCCACTCTGTGATGGTGCTCGACGATATCTTTCAACGACAGCTCGTAATTCGATTCCGGCATGTGTTTCACCATCTCCATGAGCTCCGACCGCCCTTTCGCAATGGCTTGAGCTCTGGAATCCGGCGACAGAGATCGGTACCCGCGGTGGCCGAGCAGCGGGCGGGAAGGGCTCCTCGCCGGACTCGGGCTGTTCTTCCACAGCGGCGGCGACTGCGCCCCTCCGAAATCGTCAACCGGCCGGAATTGCACCTCGCTGTACCAGTCGCGGTGGCGGATTTCTCGCTCCTGCGATAGCTTTCCGTTTTTCTCGATCAGATTCATGGTGGGATTCCGGCGACTGCGTGATTTGGGAGGCGGAGTTTCTGAATCGTTCATGGAAATGGAATTTTGGGTTGGGATTTTGAGTGGGAAAAATGGTTGCTTTCGCAATGTCATGAATTAATGAATGAGAGAGAGAAGTGAGAGAGAGAGGAAAAGAGTTTCAATAGTCAAGGGTTTCTAGATGGGTGGGAGTAGAGCCCTAACTTATTCGATTTATTACGATCTTGTAGATGCTACACGTATAATTTAATTATGGAGTTTTATCGATCCAGGATCTAAAAGATAGTTTAATTATCGATTTAGAGCCCGAAATACTAATTCTTAATTCAGAACTTGAAATATCACAAAAATTTTCAATCCAAAGATCATACAATTCTCAATCCATGACCTGAGAGGTCATGGATTGAGAATTGTTTGATCTTTCGAGTCCTAAATTAACAAATCATCTTTTAGGTCCCGAATCGATAATTAAACTATCTTTTTGGGTCCTGAATCGACAATTCTTCTTTAATTATTAATTTACAACCCAAAAAATGATTTGTCAATTCAGTA
Organism: Plectranthus barbatus; assembly: GCA_026898455.1. NCBI lineage: Eukaryota > Viridiplantae > Streptophyta > Magnoliopsida > Lamiales > Lamiaceae > Plectranthus > Plectranthus barbatus. The sequence goes on along the minus strand of JAPKLW010001770.1, from coordinate 43,661 downwards.
CTTAAAAAATCAAATAATTTTCAATCCAACACTTGATATTGAGGTCCTATTGATAATTAATCTTTCGGGTCCTAAATCGATAATTAAATTATTTTTCATGTCCTGAATCGATAAGTTTTTTTAAAAATTTTATTATCGTTACGATCTTATAGATTTTACATGTATAATTTAAAATTGTATTTTAAGATGTTGGCACTAAATTTATGAAATAAAATTATTATGTGATAAATTATGAATACAGAGATTTTAAGGGAAGACCCTTTACCATAAAGACAAGGTCTAGATTCCCAATATTTAAAAATAAATGCATAATTTGTAACTATATTTTATTATTCACATTATATATTTGAGAAGATTATAATAATATTATGTTATTTAATTTTAAGAAATTAGGCTAAGTGGTAATAAATAAAATTTACGAAGATTTTGGATTGGATTTATTAGCTATTAATAATGTAGACAATCGGCCATGCCCAAACCTAGGATTAACCTACTAATTATTTGATTTTTTTAAAAAGGAAAATTCGAGAAAGACATTTATTGTAAAAAAAAATGGAAAAACATTCAAATCTGTATTTTTTAATAAAAAAATCAAATAAAATATAGTGCATCAATTGAGCATTACATTAATTATATAAAGATAATTTATTTTTACACTGAAGTTGTAACGCCCCGACTCCAGGGTCCGAACGAGCTCACCGAAGTCGGCCACATTACCCACCAATGGCCTGGATCGGCTTCCCGACTGACGGTTGATTTCACAGACAAACACAAGTCCTTCTCAAGATGCTTTGTTCTCACTCACACGCACCCTGAGAAACTTTACAGAGGTTACCCATCTTAGTTCTACCCTAGGTCAAGCACGCTTAACTTTGGGGTTTCTTAGAATGAGTGTCGGAAAAGATGATGCACCATGTTGATATGAGTTGCACCTATCAAATCCTTTAAGCTCTCTTTAGCTATATAGTCACATTTCTGTATAGCCTCAGAGTCCCTCTCGTTCCGGTGTGGGTCTGGTTCATTCATGTCATTCCGGCATTCCCCGCTCAACTAATGAAAGTCTTACGAGAGCCGCTCATTGTCCGTACTTCTCTACACCAGCGATCACACCCTGCTCCGGCACCGAATCACTACAAAAGTAATTATATTCATTTAGCCCAAATATATACTTATATTAAATTCACTGTTGTAACTATTATTGGTCAAAATAATTCGGTTCAATATTAAAAACCTTAGTCCAACCAATTCATAAAGCTCGCTAGTTGAAGTTCATGATGCCCATGAAACCCATCACTTTCTTAAGAGGAATTCTTAATAAATACTCTTTCCCTCCTAATTTAGGGGAATTGATCCATATCTACGCCTCCGTCGATAATAAAAGCTAGAACATACTTATAAAGTGGATGTAGAGTGCAAACTCGAGTCATTATAAATCTCGTGTCGTTTACTTTTTCACATTTAATTATTTATTCTCAAATTTCTTTAGGTCTCGTGTCCTGGACACAAAAATCGCCCTTCAACATTAACTAAAATGTTATGAACCAGTTTATAAAATAAAACTATGGGAAAATCTCAGGTTAGGCACGCCTAAACGGTTTAGGCGGGTTTTATCCATTAACCCAAGCCAAACCCATCTAATATACTCTAATTGGGATTAATAAACCCTATTTGGATGGGTGAACTCATTTGGGTATGGATAAAACCCGCTTAAAACTATATATGCTATTAAATGTGAAATACTTATTTATGTTTGGTTCATTAATATTAAAGAAATTTACGTGTCAAATATTATTAATTGCTATGATGTTTTTAAAGAGAGGAGTAACAAATTTAATTTGTGGTATTAAATATGAATTCATAGTCCATATCCTATATATGTAGTATGCCCCAACCGCTTTAATTATCAACCCATGCAAAAAAGAATAAACTCGTGTTTATTAATTAATACAATTAGTTATTATTTCCAACGATTTCGAGAAATAAATAATTTATGATTCAACACATCTTGCTTACTAAAGCAACTATTAGGCTAGTTTAATTTCCATCCACACAAATACATTTATTCTTTAAATCGGTTATACATCAAAATCTTATTTTTCATCAACATGCATATTTTGTTAACTAATGATGATATATATCTTTATTTTACAAGTTAATTTTATATAAGTTAGTGAATATTAATATGACATCATAGGATTCATAGCTAACTTAATTACTACGATGGGTGCCCCAATGATTTTTGTCAACAATTTGTAACATATGTAGACTATAGTTCCACGTTATGCATGAAGTTGACGTGTGCAAAAAGGCGCTTCGATTAAAAATCAAATCGAACTGCTCAAATTACCAACCTAAATATCTTCAAAACCCCAAATCGCACTGCCCGGTCGAAACTATCCTATTGAATTGAACCTGAACCCAACCGAAATATTGTTTCGATTTCAAGCGAACCCTATCATTATTACTTTTTTATAAATCTTTCGATTTAAAATAATAATATATAATATAATAAATATAAATCATAATTCAATATTACTAATAAAGATTAGGAAGTAAAAATTAATAATATAAGTTTTAAAAAAATTATTGGGTTCGATCAATTCGGTTTCACCGAACCCAAAACCTCATAAACCTAATCAAACCTAGGTCCAATTGCAATGTTTTTAAATTGAATCGAACCCGAACCAAATTTCTATCCGAGCCTAAACGATTTGGGAAGGTCTCAGGTTAGGCACGCCTAAATGATTTAGGCGGGTTTTATCCATTAACCCAATCCAAACTCATTTAATATACCCTAATTGGGATTAATAAATCCTATTTGGGATGGGTGAAACCATTTGGGTAAGATAAAACCCGCCTAAATCGTTTTTACCAAACGATTTAGTTTGATTTTGAAGTTAAAAGTTATATAATTTGTATTTTTCTCTATATGAATAAGATAAACTTGTATCATACTTATTAAAAATAACATTTTTAATTTGTATCTTCTCTATTAATAAAGTCTAAAAATTGATGTGAGCTAATCATAATCATAGGATATAGTAAACCTACGTATAAATCACCTCATTGATGACGCTAATGCATCTCACCGCACGTGTGAAGGCTTTCATATTTCTTCTCACAAGACTTTATGTCTTAGCGATTTAATAAATTCTTCATTCATGCTATTTTAATAATGTCGGAAATATATAATTAATATAAAACTAATTTTAAGTCGTAGCCTTTTTTTTTCTTCTTTAGATTATTATTATATGTGGTCATTATTCTTGAATAAAATGGTATGTCCGAAAGCCATTTTTTTTAATAGAAAAATAGTGAAGAGAGAATCAATTTCAAAAAAAATTACTTATATTTTTTATTCATGATATTTTTGTCGATGTGTCTTTAATTTAAAAGTAAATAAATGGGAAAGAAAACTCCCAGAAATACAAATATATGGAGAATAAGAATAAGAGACGCTAAATATAATTAAAAAAACTGAATATCTTTAATATTGTTGTAAAAATTGGTATCCAAAATCGGGCCTCGATTAGGCACTAGGTGATTTTTAATCAAACTGAAAATTCTTAAACATTATTTAACCACGGCTTTCTTGTTGGATAATTTTTTTGGTAAGGGAAAAAATAGAACTATCTCATAAGCAAAAAGTTCAAATATATCCTGAATTATGCGTATTTTTAAAAATTTATCCTAAACTATTTAAATATTTCTATAATATCCAAACTATTTAAAATTATGCAAATATATTTCAAAGTATTTAAAACTATAAAAATATATCTTAAATTATTTTTTCTGATCAACGGAAATCCAAGTCATATATATTAACAATTGTTGAGTTTCGATTTGTGATGAAATAAAGGACCCTTGGAACTTATGAAATATAAGAGAAAAATAACTAGAGAACAAGGAAATAATATAATTTTATTATAAATGATGAAGTGTAAATCGTGAATTTCAAGAATACAAGTGTGGTGAGGGTGAAAATCGTGCTAAAAATGATCTAAAATTGTATAAATTCTAATTATTTTTTAAAACTAATACTCCCTCCGTCCCCCTTTCTTTTTTAATTTGTCCCACTTCATTAGTCTCATTTTAAAAGTAACAAACTTTTAACACTCAACAATAAAATATTAATTTCATTCAATTCATTTTACACTAATAGTTATTGGTTATTGTGTCGGGTCAAACGAGAAGAATTCTGGCGGGAGGAAGGGAATATAAAATTGAGTGGCTTTGCCTGCTAAGCCCTGTCTTAGGGGCGGCAATCTCCAACCCGACACGACAACCCGACACGAACCCAACACGAAAAAAACGGTTTGGGTCAACCCATTTAATTTTTGGGTCAGTTTCAGGTCAACCCGTCCAACCCATTTAATTTTCGGGTTGGGTTCGGGTCAATCTCGGGTTGACCCGCGAACCCATTTGACCCACCAATAATATTAATTATTATTATTATTATTTATGAAATATAATTACATAAAAATTTAGTAAATAAAATATAGCCTAAAACCAATAATTTTAAATACTTAACACAATTTTTTAATTTTTAAAATAATTAACACAATTTATTAATTTTTAAATTAATTAACACATTTTTTTTAATTTTTAAAATAATTAAACATGTCATTTCGGGTCAGTTTCGGGTCAACCCGAAAATAAACAGGTCGGGTTTGGGTTGAGATTTCTGACCCGCGAAAATATACGGGTCGGGTTCGGGTTCGGGTTGACGTGTCGCTTGTTATTATCAGGTCACAACCCGACCCGCCAACCCGAACCCGACCCATTTGCCACCCCTACGGCGTGTCTAAGTGTGAAATAGTTAAAAAATATTTAATAAAATTAATTTTATACTTTTCCGGATCATAAATTCAGCTTCTAGACTGATTTTTACGTGTAAAAGTTAATTACTTAATTCACTCACAAACATCACCTCACGAGATATATTGATACTGATATTTTAGATGATGCGAAATTACTAAAATCTTATCTGAAAGTGGAATATTGATGAAATCCAAAGTTAATTTTCCTTTTCACATTCACCACACAAATTTATTGAGAACCAAAATTACTACATTAGTTTGATATTGTCCGCTTGGGCCGAAGCCTTTACAATTTTACTTTTGAATATCCCTATCCCCAAATGCCTCAAATTAATGAAGTTGGATGAACTCTTATATATAACCAAATCCAACAAACTGATTGAGAAAATCAAGATGAACATTGCCTTCAAATTTTTCTTCATGAATGACAAAAACCCAAATGATGAATGATTTAAGTGGAACATAAACATATATACAATAAAATTTCTTGAATTAGTTATATATTCCTGCATTCCCTAATACATCACAAATTTGAGCAGGGCACAGAGGTTTTTTTTTTTTTTTTTTTTTTTAAATATTTTTTTTAAGGCAAAACACCCAAAGCGGGTGGAGGATTAGGCAGTGATCCTCGACCTGTATATATCATGATAAAAATTCGGCATGACCATTACTGAACATGACCCATGCAAAACCTGTGACCTGTACAATATCATATCCAACCAAGCTAGAACTAGAATGTATACAATTTGGAGATAGCCCGAAAGTGACTATCCCAAGCAAAACATAAATCCAAAACCAATGAAACATGAAATCCAAACACATTAAAAGTATCAATTGTGGTGAATCAACTAAACATAACGAAAGCGAAAGTTGGGGTACCCCAATTGATCCATCTGAACCAAAGCAGAAAGATAGGTCGGTGCGGAAGAGCTGTCAAAAATAGTGAGACCAGTAGCATGAAGGCCCTGTCTCGCAAGGAAGTCAGCGGGCTTGTTGCCCTCTCTATGAATATGGGAAAAGCGAACCTGAATCCCGCAGAGAAACAGCCGAATCTGTGTAACAGTGTGTCGTGTCTGAGCAGGGCACAGAGTTTCCTGGTGGAAAGGTTCCATTTACTCATGAAATGAAATTCATTTCAGAAGGGTGTGATGAAAGAGTTCCTTCTTACCGCATTCTAGACGATGATGGTTGTCTGATTCCAGACAGCATGTCTGAGACATGTTAATGAATGGACAAGAATCTTTGTAAACCAGTGTTGAATGACAGGTACTGGAGGAAGAAACAGCAGTGAAGATGTACACAAGCATATGGCGAGGCTTCAAATAATGGACACCATTTTCTTCGAAGCTCAGAGGCAAGGGAGGCTGTCGTTCTACCTGACCTCCGTGGGCGAAGAGGCCATCAACATTGCAACTGCTGCGGCACTCTCATTTCATGACATTATATACTGCCACAGGTAGTAGAATGGTGTGTTGTGTGTTTACGCAGTGTTATGCAATTACTTATTGTCTGAATTGGATTGGATCTTGTGTTGTGAAAGTATAGGGAGCCCGGGATTCTGTTTGTGGCGCGGTTTCACCATTGAAGACTTTGCTAGCCACTGCTTTGGGACTAAGGATGGTCATGGCAAAGGCAGGCAGATGCCTAGACATTATGGCTCTAACCAGCTTAAATTCTTTACTGTTTCATCGCCTATCGCGTAAGTTCTGTGATTCCACGAAAAGTAGTTCGGAATAGGGGTGAGTAAAATCGAAGTGAAAACCAAATCGATCCGTAAACTGGTGATTTTAGTTCAATTCGGTTTATATATTAATTTTTGTTCGATTTGGTTTGGAATTTGTGAAACCGCCAAAATTTGGATCGGTTCGATTTTCACCGAAACCATGGCGGTTTAGTTTTAACCGAAACATGGTGGTTCGGTTATGAATTTGTGGATTTGAACTTATATTTGTGCTGAACTTGTGGATTTGGATTTGTAAATTCGACACATTTGGATTGTTTTTCAAGTTTATGTATGTTCGAACATTAAAATATATTGGAAAATCACAAAATACCCATTATGCCTTATACACATATAAAAAATAAACACTTCTTATAACACATCACATAAATATCCAAAATTTTCAGGTGTTATTTTTCAGAAAAAAAATGAATTTTTTATTAAATTTTAAAATCTGTATTATTTAAGATTTATGCAGGATTTTATTTCCAGAATTATATTAGTCTAATTAAGTATTATTCTCAATATTTTATTTAAGTAATTTTATTTTTTATTTTATTTAAGTAATTTTATTTTTACAAAATAAAACATTATAGACCGATTCAGACCTAATTCTTACCTCATTCCTACCTCATTTATTATTTCTTGTTCATACCAACAAATATTTTAAATTTATTTTTATTGCTCCTATTAATATTTTATTTCAAAAAATTATTAAAAATACATTTTTGGTAATGATATCATCATCATAATACCAATAATTGCATCGGTTTCCACTTAAAACAAATCCCCATATAAAATTTTGTACTTTTGAGTATTTTTGTGATGTGTTATAAGAAATGAGTATTTTTAAAATGTATTTTATAAAATTGAGTATTTAAAATATTTCCACTAAAATATATGTTTTAATTTAAATATTTTATGAAAATGTGCCGGAAATTTCAGTTAAAATCGAAACCAAAACCGATGATTTGGTTCGGTTTGATTTTGATTCGATTTTTGGATATTGAGTGGTTCGGTTCGGTTTGGATTTTAATCAAAATTCAATTTGGTGGTTTGGTTCGTTCGATTTTAACTGAAACATGGCGGCTTGGTTCGGTTATTAATTTGTGGATTTGAACTTAAATTTGTACTAAACTTGTGGATTTGAATTTGTAGATATGGTATATTTGAATTATTTTTCAAGTTTATGTATGCTAGAATATTAAAATATATGTTTTAATTCAAATATTTTATGAAAATGTGCCGAAAATTTAGGTTAAAATCGAAACCGATGATTCAATTCAGTTTTGGTTCGATTTTCAGACATTGAGCTGTTCGGTTTGGTTTGGATTTTAACAAAATTCAGTTTGGTGGTTCCGTTCGGTTTTTCATACTGAATCGATTGTTGCTCACCCCTAGTTCAGAAGCTCAATCTTCTTGGTGGTGGTGATATTTATAATTTTGTGTCAGAACGCAGCTGTCTCATGCTGCAGGGGTGGCGTACTCCCTCAAGATGGATGGGAAGGAGGCCTGTGCAGTTGCTTTCACCGGAGACCGTGGCACGAGTGAGGGAGACTTCCACGCTGCTCTGAACTTTGCGGCAGTGATGGAAGCTCCGGTGAAGTTCATCTGCCGCAACAATGGATGGGCTATAAGCACTCCAACAACTCAACAATTCAAGAGTAAGTACACATAATTATCATACTCATCTCATTGGAGATGATGAGCTTTCATTCTGATCATTTGCTGATGCATGGCAGGTGATGGCGTTGTGGTGAAGGAGCCGGAATATGGCATTCGTAGTGTTCGCATAGATGGAAACGATGCTCTCGCTGTGTATGCTTCTGTCCGAGCAGCTCGTGAAATGGTCGTGCCCGTGCAGAAGCCGGTGCTAGTTGAGGTAAACAAGTGCAAGAGAACTCTCACATATTGAGTAGTAGAGGTGGTTTAGGGTTTAGGTTCCAAAAAACTAGAACTTTAACTGGCCTGTTACTGTAGTGGTTTCGGTTCCAGTTCAAAATCGAAACTGCTAGTTCCGGTTCAGGCGGTTCCGATTCGAAACCGGTGGTTCGGTCAAAATTATTTTTAAATTTTATTTTAAAAAATCTTGATTGAACCGCTGGTTCCAGTGTGGAACAGCCGGTTCGGGATGACGTGGTGCGTTCTGATTGACTAGTTTAAAATTTCAAAATTTCTAATTTTGCTGCCAGTTCAAACGGTTCCGAACCAGAACCGCCTTTTTCAATTTTTTTTTAAATTTAAATTTTGGCGGTTCAACGGTTCGGATCCGTCAATTCCGATTCCATTTTTTCGTTGAACCTGAATCAGCCCGCCCAAAAGCGGTTCCGGTTCCGAACTGCAGGTGGCTGTTCCAGTTTGAAACCGTGTACCGGCGGAACTGGTTCAAGGCCAGTTCAGGCGATTCCGGTTCCATTTGGCCACCTCTATCGAGTATGCCATAACGCAACTATTTTTTTTTCTTTTTTCATCTCAAGCACCTACATATCGAGTAGGCCATCACTCAACATCAGATGACTCCACCAAATACAGATCAATGCATGAGATAGAGCAGTGGAGGAGGGCAAAGGAGTCCGATCACTAGATTCAGAGAAACAATTGGTGGAGTGATGAGGAGGAAACCGAGCTTCGCGGAAGCGCGCGAAAGCAGGCGAAACTAGCAAATGATTCAGTCATCAGCAGGCGGTTTCTTGATTCTTTCACTGCGGTTTTCAGGTGATGGAAGCGATTCAAGCTGCGGAGAAGACAGAGAAACCTTGTCTTAAAGATCTGTTCAACTACGTGTATGAACGAGTTCCACCAAATCTGCAAGAACAGGAGAGGTGTCTGAGAGAAACGATCAAGAGACACCCGCAAGATTTCCCAGCTGATGTGCCTGCATAGAGTCATGATTACTAGTAGAAATGATCCAGGAAAACAATATTAAAAAGCCTTTTATATAATCTAACAAATAAAATCACAAACTATACAATTACAAATTTTAATTTCTTTTGAAATACAAAAATCCATCTAAGTGGGACTGATTTTAGAATTTTCGGGTCGAGCAGGGGCTGGAAAGCCTGACTTTCTAAAACATTGATAGAGGGGAAGAAGCGAGGTCGTGGTCGGTTGCATTAGAGTTCAAGGGGACTAGGAAGCTATCACCCTTGGATTTCTGCTGCAGCTCCTTGTTTTTGAGGTTTTCAGAAATTTGATGTAAAGTCCTATTGAGTTTAGAAAGCCCCTTTTCAACTGGCTCTACAACATGAGACACTGTGAACTTCACATCATCAACCATCTGCAAGCATGGCACAGAGTTAGAGAGAGTCACAATCATCTGGAACAACAACAACGCAAAACATGGTTGTAAAAATCGCTAGGCATTAGTCAGGCGTTCGGATGGAGCCTAACGCCTAGGCGGGGCTTAGGCGTATTCTAGGCTGTAATTAATCTGTAAGCTCATTTTTTATATTTGATATTTATAATATATATTTATCAATAAATACATATTAAAATTATATAAATTTTAATTATTTTTTGAAAAATATAAAAAAATAGGTTGCCTAAACCGATTAGGCAGCATGTAGCCCGCTTAGTCGCCATCTCGATCGGCGTTTAGATGGGGATTTGAGGGTATTCGGTTAGGCTGGGGACCGGCTAGCGCCTAAGCGGGGCCTAGACGGTCCTAGGCGGGAATTTTTATAACAATAACGCAAAATGATCTTACAATTCCGCCGCTTCCAAGGACCACATCGCGGACACTCTGATGGATTTTCGGGTGGGGTTCCTCCTGCTCAACCCAGGAGACATGCATTGCAGGGGATCTTTCGCAATCCTGGACCTCTTCAGGGTCCGGTGGAGCTTCCAAGGATGCGTAGTCTGCCATCACAGCAACGTTCCTCTCGCATCTCTCCCCGTGTTTGTAGGGCTCGGCAGGGAAGACATGGATGTGTATCACAGCAGCCACACCCATCTACATTCATATTTCAGATGTGAATTTAAAGAAACTAATGCATGATATAGCATTGTGAGGTAATTTGCAATGCACCTCGATGCAGATGACGTAGTCCTGTATTCGGGTTTCAAGAACACGTGCCAACGGCCCCTTGAAGGCTCCGGAGGAGAAGAGAAAGGCAAGAACAACACCTTGCCACCATGTCAAGAAAATAATTGACTTGAATGTCAAGAACTTGGCCAATGGATGGATCAGCGCCAATTTATTCTTCGTAACGGAATAGAACTGCACGAGGCAATATAAGGCCCAGGTTTGGCAGAAATTTAACACTACCGCTAAATAGGGATAACTGCAAGCACGCAACAAACCATTTTAACGAAGTGGTAAATTTAAGATAAGCTAAAAGTTGAACAAGTTTTAAGACACTAACTTACGCATATCCCCACTCGAACTTTCCTTCCCCATAAACACCTACGGATTCAAATATCATCGCAAGTAATGCGCATATCATCTTCAATATCATCTGTAAATTAGGCACTTTAGTTAATGGAGATAAAAACAAAAAAAGATATGATCATATCTACAAAAGAAGAGCATACATATTGCACAATGCCAATTTTTACGGCTTGATAGAAGTTAGAACCAAGCTTCCAATCCTTTATAAAACAGTTTAACGGAAAAGGGTGTTGAACGATTCCATACGAATACACTTCATCTAGAAGAGGTAGGCCAGAGGTAACCAAGCTATTGCCTTCCATAAATTTAATGGTATTTTCTTCTCCACCTGCACGACGTGATTCTTGGACATAGTGCAATAGTTCTCTTTGTGAAAAATAGCAAAAACTGTAAGACAAATGACAGATATGTATAGAAAGGCAACCATCAAATCAAGGTTGAATAATCAACTGTGATCGATAACTTGTATTGACGCACTTATAAATCAAATACTATACTAAATGCATTAGTTATCCGGTCAGAACTGATGCTATAACTTCTCGTATTTCCAAACACCAAACTCATTGAAGAAATTCTAATTTTAGAATCATTACATAGGAGTTGAACTAAAATCGAATTATCCAGGAAAAAAAAATCTGAAGACAGGTTTTAAATTAAAAAATCTGTCCAGGTAAAGCAAAATCTAGAAACTGTGAGTACCAAAGGCATATTTTAGACATACCTAAGCAGGCTATGAGATATCTCTCAAAGCAATACAAAGCAAAAGCTTCATAACAATCTCGTAGAATTTCACAATTGAAGGCAATCTCCGCATTTAACAGTGATAGAAACTGTTCACATAACCAAACAATCAGCAAAAAACTGTATAAGCCCTGATATGAAGATATTGCATCTAAAAGAGTAGAAATAGGAATGCCATACAAAATTGACACAACACTACAAAGTAAGAACACTGACTATGGCATAACATTCAGTAAAAGGAGGTCTGACTTGGATGTTATGAAACAAAATATATTAAAATATCAAATGAAAAACAAGAAAATCTTAAAATAGTGGTGAGCAAGACCCATTTCCATAGTTCAAAGGCAGAATGACTCGTATTACTTGATAGCATGTCTCATGGTTATAATGCCATAATGCTTGAAGCTAAAAATGCAAATAATAATATTCATCATGCATCATTACCGCTGCAACAGCATATACGGGAACCATCAGGATAAGCCCAATTAAGAACTTCTGCTCCTGAAATGAAACAAAGTCTGTTTAAACAAGATATTGGAACATAAATTAAACCAATTAAATTATTAAAAGCATGACAAAGGATTGTTGATCAAGGTGGTAAATAGTCATTATCAGTGATCACTAATCTCAACCAACAATAATATGATAAACAAATAAACAAGAAACCAGTCTCAAAAACCATAAGTGGAAAGAACCTCTGGCTGGTTGTACGCGATTAAATGATCAATGATTAAGTACATCGAAAGAAAAAGAGACACCAGCACAAATATGGCTGCACTGCCAACTACCCAGCTGTGGAGGGCTGAAGTTCCCACTTTTGTATCCATGGACCAAAACCTCTCCAACTTGCCCATAGCATCAACCAATGTAGCAATATGCAACAATGCCAGTAAAACCACCTTCCACCCCATTGCATATCATACAACTTTCTCATAGATCAAGGGACAAACTTCACGAACAATTAGGACTCAGATGCACAGCTTGATCAATAAAGAACCTAAACAGCCTCATAAAACTGCCAAACTCAATCATCCATGATTTCCAAATAATGTCTGATCCCAGCAAACAACATCAAATTTCCCTGTACGCAAATAAAGGTATTATCCAAAAGAGTTGTTTCTGGGCCACAACCAGAAAAGCCCCAAATTCATTTGACAATAATGTAAAGATCAACAACGAAAACAAAAAAAATCCCTTCTGAGCAAATTCTTTGCGCCACATTGATAAATTTTAGAGCAAAATAAAACCTTGATTGTTTTCTCCTCGAATTGATTAACCATTTTGAAAATACCTCTAAATATGGATAGAATCGTTTCCCAGTTTCCCCATTCCAGAATGCATAAAACTGAGCTGCATAAAAAGCTTCTTCCCAATTGTAATGGAAGTTTATACATCGATCTTCGCTTCGACGGGTGGGAACGTAAATCAATTGCAAAACTCTCCCTTGAAGAGAAAAAATTCTGCCAATTTTTGAAAAGGCAACTATATAAATAGAAAAGATTCCATTTTTTCTTTTTTCTTTTTTAATCAATGGCTTTTATTTTTTTATTTAATTTATCCATTTTATCACAATTAAATTAAATTAAATTATATATATATATATATATATATATATATAATAGATTTAATGTTATTTAAAAATGAATGAAAGCATCTCCTCCCCTCGCACAGTCAATTCCAATTAATGAGCTCTGAAAAAACCTAGCCCCTCTTTCTCTCTCTCTCTCTCTCTCTCTCAATCTTGCGTTCGCTGACGCGGCTGGGCTTCACTGACTGCAAAGGTAAGCTGTTTTCCGCTTCTTAACCTCGCATTATCACAACTTCTTCTGCTCCAAATCTTTATTTATTTCACTTACTTTTGCTGTTCTAGTTTTGTATGCATCAATTGGCTATCTTCGCGTTCGTTTCAAGTTTTGAATTAATTTGTATTGTGAGGGTTTCTTGTGTAGTGTACTTCAAGTCATAGGTTTATGTTGAAAACTTGATGAATGCTTGTTCAGTGAATAGCAATATATGACTTCATATTCGAGAAGTGATTTTGTGAAGTTTGATACTGAGTGAACTCTGGGTAAATAGTTTTACCTTATTAATGATTATACCTCTCAAAAGGGAGAGTTCAGATCTCTCCGCATTCGCGTTATCTCCTTTCTTATTAAGATAGTGAATGCATGGTTATTGTGCTTCTTAGGGCTGGGTTATCAGTGATGCCACATTATGATGAATTAGAGATAAGCCGCAGAATGATTATGGTGCATTAATGACGATTTCAATAACACAAATTGTTTTTGGTGTGAATCTATTTACTTTCATTCTTTTCTTTTGATGGTTTCCATTGGTTTAAGATATTATAGTTTCTGTTTGTTGTAATCAAGCATGGTTTTTGGTTGATGTAGTTAAGAAGCTAACTAGCTAACGAGCTAGTGTTTGCCGCTTGTTATCTGAACCAGTTTTAAACTGGTTCTTTATGTTAAGAGGCTAGTGTTTGCCCCTTTAGTTTCAGCATAGTTTCTTTTTCACTAAAACTTTTGGTTGTTTAATGGGTGACATTTTTAAATTGGCTAATGATTTTTCATCTTCTAATCCGCTGTAGATACCAACTATGCTCCATTAATACAATCATTTCAGAAAACCTCATTCAAATTGAATTGTCTTTTGATCCCATTTGCATTTTCTTTTACCCATGTAGATGGCTGGTTCGTCACACACATGATGTCCGTTAAGTGACCTGGCATCATCTGCAAAGACATTATGGCCATCTATAGCAACATCTTTAGGAAAGCCATTTCGATCTCAAAATGGAAGGCTTGACACTTTGCTGGGAAGCTAAAGCCTCAATACATATATATAAAGAGAAAGAGTGAACTTGTGTCAGAATTGAGAGTATAAGATGCGTGGAATCAAGAAATCCCTAGTTTCTGTCTTACGGCCAAGTGCTAAAGCCTATAAGTTTTTCAGAATTGAAAGTATAACAAGCGTGGAATCAAGAAATCCCTTGTTTCTGTCTTATGGCCAAGTGCTAAAGCCTATAAGTTTTTCGATCACCCAAGAATGGATTATTTACTCTTGCAATGGACTCATTCACTTGGATGCACACTAATATCTGTATTTAAAATTATGACCAGCCAACTACTGAAAGGCGGCATAATTGTAAATAGGTGATGCCAGTGAAAAAAGATGTGATTGAATATTTATGAATCCCAGCTTAAAGAAGTAGTTTAAGTTCTTATGGACGAAATAGAAGTTGTTTGCACATTACCAAGATTGAGAACTCGTTTCTTTCATCAATCTACCAGAATAATAAGTGCCTTCAGGAGTGCTACAGCTACCCTGTTCAACTGTTGAGTGGGAGTAAGATTGTGACAAATAATCACCTCCTGGTGTAGAATGGAGACATGTTGGGAACAAGGTTAATGCGGGACTAAGGTTCTATCACGGGACAAACTGACAAACTTGTTCAATTTAGCACTAGACAACACAGAAAAACTTGGATCTACTTTCTCCGTAAAACAAGTCTAAATTAATTAGGCTCCAAAAAAGTGAAGGAACTGGCTTCGTCTGCATGGAATCAGATATTCCTGAATTGAGAAGTCATTAATTGATTATATTGCTTTGAAGTGATAGATTGCTTAGTGAATGGTGGCAAGATTTAGAACTATTCTCGTGGTGTGTTGAAGTCAGTGAACTATTCTGTAAAATATCATATTGTGTGTGCATCTTTAGTGATAAAGATGCTTAATGCAGCAGATGACTCAAATTTGGCTTTTGCATTTGATGTTTGGCTATGTTGGATGTTTGAAGCGGGGTTAATATTTGTGATGACATGATAACCAATATGTAGATTGAGCAAGCCTGTGAATCCCTGTAGTCCCAAGCTGAGAAAAACTCTATTCCTGTATTTTAGTGAGAGAATCATCATCCTCAAAAGTATAATTGTCATATGGTACTTTTCTTTTCTTTGTGAACTTTTCGTTTTGCTGCTCAATCAGAAAGATGTGGCATTGTACTTAAATGTCTTAGTCAGTGTGGCGTGGTGTTGTACAAATTTGAAATGTTTTGTGTATAAATATTTTCTTCTATCAACAGTTTGTTTTGAGCTGATGATTCTATCTTCATTCATGTGGCTGCAGGAATGCTTTGACTGAAAAATTACTGAACAGAAATTTGAAACCGAGTATCAAGTCTGCTGAATTGGTTTTCTTTTTCTGACAGATCCTTTTGCCAACTGGAATTCTATATGGGTGAAAGGAGAAATCGCAAATCATTTTGGAATACAGAAGATGAGTCTAAACATAGGTCTGGAATGAGGGAACATAATTCGTGGGCAGGAAAGGATCATCATTCTAGTCATGGTAGTGGGCGTTATCATAATTTACCTGATTCAAGGACACCTATTACGCGAGATACTAGGGATCATTCTGGATGGCCAGCCTGGGACTCTGTTGAAGACGACCCAATTGCACCAATGAGTAACAGCTTCAAGAATAATTATGAAGGAAAGGAACTGGGTGGGGAGAAAAAATATCACAAGTCAATATCTCCTGAATATGAGGAAGTGAAATTGCAAAACTATAACCATACTCATGAATATGATCGAAGCCATCCTCAGAGGTCTGTACTATATTTCCATATCCTTACAAATCTGAATACCAGATTACAATGCTGTGGTTATTACAGAGAGAGTTATCAATATATCTGTTTGACTTTGTCTTGATCTGAGAAGTCTTTCAGATTGGAGTGTGAATACTTTGAGCAATACTCAATTGCAATGCTTAGATTTGAAGTCCATATACTGTTGTCGGACCTTTTTTTGGCATCATATGATTGTAGTATTTGGCTACTGCTATGTTTTCTTTCTAAAACACTTAACTATGTAGAGTTTTAAAGTGTATTTCCTCTTTTTTTTTGGATAGTTAGTTATTCCGGTCCTTGCATTTCTGGATAACACATGGTCTGTATTACTATGATATAGCACTACCTGCTTGACAAGTTAAATGTTCTTCACTGCAGGTACATGCAAAAAGGCAGAAGCAGGAGTAGGAGCAGAAGCAGGACTCGAGGTAGGAGTCGGAGCAGGAGCTTGAGTAGGGGTAGGGAAAGGGGAAGGGGCTGGAGTAGGAGCTTGAGCAGGGGTAGGGAAAGGGGAAGGGGCTGGAGTAGGAGCAGGAGTAGAAGCAGAAGCGATGACTATGGGTACGGCAATGTGAATGCTCCCAGAAGGAGTCATAGTCCTATAGGAGATTATAGACGCCAGAACTATGATTGGAGTGATAAAAGAAGTGGTCAAGAAAAATCATCTCAAACATGCAGAGATTATGCTTCAGGACGGTGCAGGAAAGGCAGCCAATGCAGATTCTTTCATCCTGGCAGTATAAGGCACAGGGATGATGAACTTGTAGAAGACGATAGAGTAGAAAGTTGGAGAGGTAGATCAGATCATAGCGAAGTCTCAAAACATTCTTACACTAGATTAGGGTTTGAATCACGGAATGATGTTTCTGATCTGTATCACGAAGAGGATGAGCAGTTCCGGAGTAGAAGTAGAACTTCTATTCCTTGCAGGGACTTCAAGATAGGCTATTGTCGTTGGGGAGATGCCTGCAGATTTTCCCACGATGCTGCTTCTGCAAAAAGCTTTGGCCAAGATACTAGAAACACCACCTTTGATAAAGACTTTGTTTATGGGAAACCCTTCTGCAGGTTTTTTGCTGCCGGTAGGTGTACTAGGGATAATTGTAGGTTCTCTCATGATGATCCAAATCCTAACAACCTAGAAGGGAGGCTAGATAAAGTCACTGAAAACCAGAATTCACGTGACAGGAGTCAGTGGCAGAATGCTCCAAAGTGGGATGATCCAAGTCCTAACAACCTAGAAGGCAGGCTAGATAAAGCCACTGAAAACCGGAGTTCACATGACAAGAGTTACTGGCGAAATGCTCCAAAGTGGGATGATGCAACAAGGATCTCTGATACTCCGATGCCTACTGGCTGGGGTGAAGCTGTTGCTGCTAACACAACCAGCACCGTTGATATTACTAATGGGCAAAGTGATGATAGATGGGGCCTTAAATCAAAACATGATAACAAAATATGGGGACAAGAGTGGACAAGTAATTCTCTAGATAGTGAGAGACAGCCTTTTCCTCGCAGGGACAGTGGCAGTTATGGTGAAGACATGGGCCCTGCTAAATCTTTTGCTGAGGACCATATGCCCCACAAACAAGATCACCTCATATTACCTGATTTTCAGTTGCAAAATAAGGACAGGATTTCAAACCTTCATGAGTCGAGTGTTATACAGGAGAATCAGAGTCCCACCATCAAAGCCTTGCAGCAGAATGTTCCTCCAGATCCTCATCCTCAACAGCATCATGGTGGAGTAACAACTAATCCAATGAGTGCATTTGGGTCTACAGTTCTTGAGGGGTTGCAGTTGCAAAATAAGGATGGGATCGCGAATCTTCATGGTTTGAATCCTTTACAGGATAATCAGAGTCTTACTATCGCAGCCTTGCAGCAGAATGTTCCTCCAGCTCCTCTTATTCAACAGAAGCATTGTGGAGCTACAAGTAATCCAACGAGTTCGTTTGGGTCTACTGTTCTTGACCAGGTAAAGGAAACCAGGTACACCACCAATCATCCGATTCTTCTATCTGGGCAAAGCTTTAAACAAAATGATATGCGTTCGTTTGGGCATTCCTACGTCTCAACTGAAAGTGACAGAGGGCAGAATATGCTCTACACTAACCCATCAAATGGACTTGACACTGATTTGAAGCAACCTGAGCCACATATAACCAATCCTTCAAATGTGCAAATTCATGGGCAGAATGACAAAAAAACTGTTCAATCCCCTGGATCGTTAGAAGTAAAGGTTCCAAAAATGATGATCAATTTGTTGGCCAATAAGCATCCCAATCAAGTCAGCAACTCCAACTCCCTAGTCACTAATGGTGGTCAACAGGTTTCTCCGGTGAAAGCTCCTCTTTCTCTGACTCCAAGTTTTGTAAATGGGCGCTCTCAAACATCTGCTGTTGATATAGATGCCTCCAATTCTCGTGGGATGTTGCCTTCTTTATCTAGTACTACAGGCTGTCCGCCACTTGCAAGCACTAGTAATGTTCAAGATAATGTGCCTGCTGTTTCACTCGATCAGTTTAACTTCACGGGAAACAGCAGAGAAAATACGGAGCCTGGCAATCTTAATTTGGCTCAGGCAACAGATAATCAGAGCGATCAAATGCAGCTGAACAGATCATCTCCGCCATCCATAGTTGGTACAGGAGTTGAGTTTTCAAAACTGAAACACCTAGAAAGTCCGAGACCTCAAGGGGAAATGGTTGCAAATTTAGGAGTTACCGGAGACAGTAAAACCACAGGTGAGGAAACCAAAGAGAACAGGCCTTCCGAAAATCTGGATGGTCAGGGGAAACTTGAAGAGGATGGTGCTAACAAGGATGACAAAGGGACGCGAATGTTCAAAAATTCTCTTGTAGAGTTAGTAAAGGAAATCTTGAAGCCTACATGGAAGGAAGGCCGCATGAGTAGAGACGTTCACAAAACTGTCGTGAAAAAGGTAGTCGACAAAGTCTCCAGCACCATTCAAGCTGAGCACATTCCAAAGACACAGGATAAAGTCAACTTGTATCTCTCATCTTCCAAACCAAAAATAACCAAACTGGTACAGGTAATGCGCGTTACCTTCCCACATCTAGTTTATCTATTCATTCACGAAGAGACTCATTCGTTTCATAATTGCTCGGTGGGAATCAAGTTCTGAGTCTTGTTTTCTCCTTCAGGCATATGTGGAGCGATCTCGAAAACCAGATGCTTGATGAAGACAGATGCAGTAATAGGAGTGTAAGAATGTTTTCTGGCTTGGCCTAGTTTTTATGGCATAAACCTTTGGGACCTGTACATCCTTGACAAAACAGTATTGTGTGCCAAAGGAGATGACTTCGCCTTATCACCCCCCCATTGTTCTTTTCAGCTATGCACTCACCTTTATCTTTCTTGTGTTGGGGTAAAGTTTTTATTGCAAGGGATTGGAACAAATAATTATTTTTTTTCAGTTTGATAGAAATCTGGAGACATAATTGTAGGTTGGATATGCTTTCATTTCCATATCTAGAAAGTGTTGTGTTTTGATATTTTGAGTATTTTTTTAAATATAAATTATTTTTGGGAATTGCCGATTTAGGGCCCAAAAGATAATTTAATTATCGATTCAGGACTTGAAAGACGATTTCTTAATGCAGGATCCGAAAGATAAAACAATACTCAATTTATATTGAGGTCTTGTATTGAAAATTGTATGATTTTTCTGATCCTAAATTGAGAATTTTTGTGATCTTTTATGCCCTGAATTGAAAATTTATCTTTCGGGTCCTAAATCGATTATTAGTCAATATTTTGGGTCCTGAATTGATAAATTTTTTTAATTTTTTAAATTATTATCATGATTATATTTTCTTGAAAGACAATACTACCTCCGTCCTGGTCAAATAGTCTACGATTGGGCACGGTAATCAATGCGAGTAGAGATAGAGAAAATTAATATTTTATTAATAAGTGTGTATTAACTTTTCATTTTAGGTAAGTGAACAATTAAATGTGACCAACAAAAAGGAAATGTAGACAATTTAAGTGGAACGGAGGGGGTATTTTATTAATAATTGTTATATTATATTAGTTTCATTTAATTTACTAAAAAATAATTGATTGGGTGTAAAGAAAGCCGTCATCATGAATGGTGATGATTCGATTAAAAAAAAAAACAAACTAAATCAATCATAAAGAGTATAAAACAAAACAATTTATTGTGAAATGAAATGTGGAGTGGATTAAATAACTGTGTAAAAAATGTAATAATTAAGAAGAATTGATTTTATAATTTTGAAAGAATTTTGCCAATACTCCCTCCGTCCCGGCTGAATTGTCCCGGGTTGACCAGGCACAATAACCAAGGAGTGTGAGTGTAAAGTAAGTTGAGTGTAATTAATATTTTATTGTTGAGTGTGAAAAAATTACCTTTTTAAGTAATGGGACAATTGAAGTGGGACGGACGAAAAAGGAAAGTGGGACAATTGAGGTGGGACGGAGTGAGTATTATTTACCCAAAAGAAACAGATATGAAGTCGTCAGCAGAAAAAAGAAGATAATTTTTTGATTGGCCGCTCTCTCATTCATCATTATCTTTAACTCAAGTCAAAGCAACCTCATCCCACAAGCTCACATTTTCCACAATCAATCAATCACTATACCATTTGCATGCATATAATCTCTCAGTATTTTTTATTTAGATAATTGAGGTTCGAATGGTAATGAATATGAGTTCTAAGAAGCGAATGAAAAACAATCATTAACAAGATAGAATAATCGAGACAAATAATAATTAAATGAAAACGAATAAAAACGAATAAATGAATGCTAATATTATCTGCAAATTGATCAAAAATGGAGGTGATGACAAACAACTATAATAGTTGGTCGAGCACACAGTTGAGCAGCGTCTTGCCTTAGCAATTTAGTGTTGGAAATTCGAGGACGTTAATGTAATATTTTTGTATGAAATATTTAATTTCGTCGTAATCAAATCCGAATTTCAGTGAGTGAGAAATGAGTCTGTGAAGTGACACGATTGTCAATGTAATGGTGGGGAAGGATTTTGTAATAAATGAAGTCTCACATTAAATTATTACACTATTTATGAAGTATATATAAATCATTATATTTATTGTGTGTAATAACAATGTGTGCCGTGTAGGTGACATATGGTGATGCTCTCGCGCGATGTCATCCGCTCTGCCCCGCAGCAAGGCGCCCGTGCTCGGTTCCGATCTTGATTCTTGACAATTGGTCTTTGGGCCCTAGAGCTTGGCTTGACCCGTTGATGCCTTATCTTTTTTAGGTGATAAAATGAGCCTGTTGGGCTCATCGGATTGGGCTGTCGACTGGGCTGGCCCAGTTCACGTGTTGTACACGTTGGATATGACATGACTGACAAGTCAGCGTACATGTTGGAGCGTGGCTCGAGCTTTGATGTTGCAGCCGTAACCGACACGCTCATCAAGTCTGGAACATTCCTATATATAGACATATATATGTGCATGTCTCTGGTTACCAAAAACAGCCACATTGCTGCAATTTTTTTGAAAACGTGCATTATTTCCAAAGCTTTTTAGCTTGCTTAGTTCTAACTCCGTTCAATTTGTCGGAGCTTTTATGGTCGCGGTGCTGCCTCGTAGAAAATGAAGTCGTTTTGCCTTTGGAGACGAATGCTGGATAACGAGCACTACGCTGGCGTATTCGTCTTACAGGAAAATGACTCATCGACTCGACTGCCATTTTATTTATTTTATCTATTTTCTGTTTCGTCCAATTTTGCATTATTCAATGTAAAGAATTGCATCACGTGGTATTGTTTGTTGCATTATTGTTATCATACTATTATATTTTTCAAAATTTAGCGTGTGTGTATATAGCGATAGATCCGGTGGCGTATGTAGGCTTACTTGTACTCCCAATTGTTTTTATTTTTATTTTTATGCTATATATATTGTACCCCGATTCTGAAATCCTGGATACGCCACTGGATAGATCTATAAAATTGAGGGGTTCTCCCATATTTATAGATCATTGGGGGCCTAAAATATATAATAAATAACCTCTTCCACGATTTTAGAAAAGTGACAACCGTTGGGCGTGATCCTCACGTGTTTTTCGGAACTGCCTGGTTTTGACCGTTGACACGATCTTCGACCTCATCTGCTCTCGCCGAACTTTCTTAACTCCTCAAGCTTTTAAGTGATCTAATCTTGGATTCGATTTTAGATCCCAACCCTCCTTCTCTTATTAATGAACCTAGGGAATCTGCTTAGGCCTTAGCCCCAACATTATATATACTCTCTCAATATATCTATATGTAATAGATGGATAGATTGTTGGAGGAATGTATATAACAATAGCAATAGCATTAGCTGGTCTATGTGCAGTGGGTGAACTCACTTTTCTTCCTAAGCCTTGAGAATTTAATTACACATATTCATTCTTCCTCACTTTCCACTTTGAGTTTTCTCTTTTCAACTTCAGTGGTGATCAAGATTCAGTTTTGCACCTTTACTTGCCTCAAGTTCAACTACATTAGTATGAAAAAACATACTCCATCTGTCCCATTGAAGTAGTCCCATTTTTCTTTTTTGTCTGTCCATAGAATTGTCCCATAAAATGGCAAACTTTTTCACACTCACACTACACTCACAACCCTTAATTCACGTGCCGAAAAGAAATGGGACTACTTCACCTGGACGGAGGGAGTATATGTTATTATTATTATTAGAATTCTATTGGTAGAGAAAAGTGTTGTTCATTGCAAATCTTAGATTGAGACAAAGCTTAACATGGGAGACAAGTCTTTGAATTCTTGGAAGCATTGTAATAAGCAACATAAGCAAGCCATTACACAATATATATCAAGACCCCGAAAATCTCATTCTTCATCAACATTCAATTCAAACACAATTTATCATATTTCTAGTAACAATTTCTGTCGCCATTATAAACTAATTTTTTTTTTTTTAGGGTTTCCAAATGGCTACCTTCTCATATTTCCCCACCCCAACTTTTCCCCCTCTTCACCCCTTCACCCTACCACCACCACCACCACCTCATCTAGTTCTCCACCACCACCACCACCACCACCGCCTCCACCATCTCCGGACAACGGCCCGGCCATTGTCATAGTGGTGTTCATATCAGTCGGAGGCTTTATCAAGAAGAGGAGAGAGAAGATGGTAGATGAAACCGACATCATACGTAGGGATGAACATGTGAGGGTGAAAGAGGCCATCATTGAAGGCCCCAATGGGCCAGTCGTGGTCCTTTCCATGGAAGATGAGTTGTATATTCAAGAAGATATCATCAAGAATGAGAAGATGGCAAAAGCAAAATCTACAGAAAATCTTGAATCCTAGCATTCATATTCTAACTCATCATCTAATTTAAAAGAATCCAATAAATATGCAACATTGCAATTCATCGATCTCTTTGAAAAGCTTTACAAATATTATTAGACCAAATCTATACGAAACTGAGTAAATACAATTCGGGTATGCAAGCCTACTACATCAAATCTCCCATTGAATATTTGCAGTGGCACATCCATAAAAAAAAAATAAATAATCACATTAATTAAGTAAAAAGTTGTACACCAAAATTAATTTCAATGTACATTGAAATTAAATGTCATTGTTCATTTTTTTTGAAAAATTATTCAACTACAAAAATATTCTCTAGTTAATTTTATCATCGGAATTATTCCGTTGTTAGATTTTTATTTTTATTTTAATTACTTAACTACAAAGAATTTCATTATCAAATTTAGCTCCACGATATTCTGTCGTTAGAATTTTTTATGTTTATTTTTTAATTATTTGACAACGGAAAAATTTTGTTGTTAACTTTAGCGATGGAATTATTCAGTCATTAGAGTTTTTATTTATTTATTATTATTTTAAGTATTTATCGAGAGATTTAATTTGTCCGTTGCTAATTTTTTGATTTAATTATTTAATGACGAAAACATTCCATTATTAATTACTTTTAATTTTAGTCTTTATAATTCCGTCACCAATATATCGGTAATACATCATTATACGAAAACTACACCATCACTTATTTCATCATTATTGCGCATCTTTTTGTAGTGTATTATATATAAAGGGAAAAATGAAATTTTATCAAAAAATTTTCACTTCTCGGAATTTATCTAAAGTTTTATCTATTAGGAAATTTTATCTAAAATGATTTTTTAGTTGGGAATTTTATCCAAAATCTATCTAACTATTCAAAACAAAAAAAAAATTCTGTTTGAAAATTTTATCAAACTTAACTCACGGTAATTTTTTATTTTTTTTACGATGAATCACCCGTTAAATTTCACTTAGTGTCAAACTCATTAATAATCCATGCGGATGTCAGTTTGGCGCAATGTGGACATTACGTGGGATTCATCGTAAAGAAAAAACTACCATCATAAAATTCCCAAATAGAATATTTTTTTCAATAAAATTCCAAGAAGTGAAAACTTTTTGGATACAGTTCCGTATTTTTCCAAAATAAAAATCTAAAATCTTAAGGGCTAAAATGAACTCAACTCCTCTAGTTCTTCTTCGATCTTGGCCCCTCTTATTAATAACTTGTCTATAAAAAATTATCTTATAAAAATATCGTATTATTTCATTACTAAAATCGAAAAAAAAAATAAAAATAAAATTGTTCACGGGTTGGAGTTCACCCGGCATAATTCATCGACGACAGATGAATGTGTAGTAATGAGGATGGATCATGTAAAAAAAAATTCCCATGTAAGAAAAAAGAATGAATTATGTCCATCAGATCTAAAAAAATCAATGGTTGATATTCAATCAAGCAACAACTAAAATGCAATCAAGCAACAAAATAATCAAGCAACAACTAAAGCACAATCAAGCAACATTGCAATCAAGCAACGACCTGAATACAATCAAGCAATGTCGTGAATGCAATCAAGCATCTTTCTCACTTTCTCACGTTAAGAGTTTTCTCACTGGATCCGCTCCCGTGTACTAATAGTCATAAAAAAATTAGTAATGAATCATCTGTACTAAAAAGTAACCATTATTGACGATACTGACCCACCACCTGTAATAATTGTACTTGTCTGTTTTAAAATAATAATAATAATATAATAATAATTATTGTTCTTGTCGTATCTGGATGGGTAAAATCAAATTTACTGAGGTAAATTGAGAAGTTTTGGAAATTTGAGTTCAATCAATCTTACAACTGATTTCAATGTCTGGGTGTGTCCGGAATAATCTAGATTTTTGTAGTTTGATTTTTCAAAGAAAACAATCAAACAAGATGGAAAAAAAATGTGATGCAAGGGCCCATTACAAAGAGATAAACATTAGTTTAGGTTAGGTATAAAGAGTAATCATGAATAAATTGAAAGAGAAATTGTTGGTGCCAAATATACACTTAACTAAAACATACACAATCAGTTAATTAATCGAACAGAATATGTACGAAATGAAATTAGAGTGCGGAAGCATGTGTGTAACTGAGTGGGCCCAAGTTTAGTTATAAGTTGTTTTGTGTTAAAAATTATCGAGCAATTACTAGACAACTTTTAGATGTACTCCCAAGTTGAAAACAAGTGGGTTTCAAAAGTCCGAATAAAGCAAAAGAAGTAATGAAAACCGTAAACTATCACAAGGTATTATAGTGATTCGGGATCTCAAATCCATATTTACACTTGTTTTCCTGTTAGTACGAAGACAATACTAAACACCGTTGTACACACTTTACAACACGAAACTTCTATTGACAGGAGACACAACTTTCTCTGGTCACATAATATTTTACCGTTACATTCTTGCACACCTCTGTATTGAATAGCTCGGCTAGATCTCCTTTTGAGGAAGGTCATTCTTTGTTTACAACGCTTTCTTACAAGTAAAACTAAGACGATCTACTTCAGCTGCACGAAAGAGTTAAATTTTGAAGATGTGTACTTTTGAGGTTCTTGGATAAGGAACCAAATAGGATCATATGCTCAAGAGTTTTCTAGAGTTCTTGGTGTTGTTGAATGCTTCTAAAGTTGTTTAGAATTCAAAAGATAAAGTTGGAAGATTCAAAGTTATTTATTTGTTCTGCAAGGGGTTATTTATAAGTGTCCTTATAGAATAGAAGGCCACACCAACACAATCTCTCATGCTTAGCAAGTAGGCGTTTGCTCTTATTTAACATACTAACCAATTTTTATGTATAGTGACCTTCGAACAACCCTTTTACGCAATGAACATTATATTTATTGGATATTATTCTCAATCATAGTATATATCTGCCTATGTAAATCATCTTAGAGTTTATTAACTATGGATCTTCCTCAATTTCCTTCCGACAATTGAATACTTTTATCTCTTCAACTAACAAAAACTGGCTTAGACAACTTCCTAGCCTTCACTTGAGAGTTATTCCAACTTCCTTAGCCTTAGTCTTCAATTTTCGAGTTCAGTTTTCTTAGCACACAATAGCTAAAACCAAGTTACGTTTAATTTATTTGGATTAAGAGTCTATCTCCTTATCAGCTTCTATACAACGTTTGGCTAATATTTTTAATATATTATTAAAACTACACAATATCTAATCGAAATAAACATTAAAATCTCTATAAATTAATATGCTTGATAAAATGAAATTTTATTAATTTAGAAATTTATTAATATATTAATAAATTAATAGTTTATCAATTAAAAGAAAATTTCTCAATACAATTAATATAATAATAAAGAAAAGTTTTGAGGAATTTGTGATTAATATTGTTGAAAATTCTACTACTAATGAAATTAAGGATGATTTAACACGACTAAGAAAGTTGAACCAATCAGGCGAAACCAAGCATTTGAAAGCAATAGCATATTTATGAATTTAAAATTGGTTGTTGTATGAATAAAATTTGAAAATTATAAACAGATTTATATGTATAAAACTTAGTATAATATATTTAAATAAATTTTGTTGGAATCCAGAGCTATTTGAATAAATATTCCGGACGTAAATATTTAATTTTATGGAAATAAAAAATTTCAGGATCGATCTACGTTGCGAGTAGATAATCGTGTTATATTTATTTTCTCAAATCCGTATTCCGGTGAGTGAGAAATTAATCTGCAAAGTCATTATTACATGGTTAATTAAGACAAGTTTTATTTAAAGACATGTAATAATTAAGACATCCTTGGGAATCTTACCTCATCTTAACATGTATAAATATATTTACACTGATATGGTGTAATAACTGAGTGTGCTAGGGACGTTGCGCAACGTGCCCACCATGTGCCCGCCTCGCCATGGCCTTCGGCCTCTGCGAGGTCGTAGGCCGAGCCCGCGCCCGTGACCCATGCCCCGGACCCCGATTCATGGCAATTGGTCTTTGGGCCCTTGGGCCTTGGCTTGGCTTGTCTCGTCAAAGCCTTATCTTTTTGGACAACAGAAATGAGCTCGATGGGCTCATTGGAGTGGGCCAATTGACTAAATCGATCAAGTCAACACGTCTGCAGACATGGCTTGTGTTTGCATTTTTCAACCTTCAGTCTGCTCAGTCCTGCTCTATTCCAGTCCGCCAGAATCCGAGCACTACGGTGGCATAACTATCTTGCAAGAAAAGACCTCCTCGACTCAACTATGTTTGCTTTCATCATATTTTTTTGTATTATTTAAATTCCCGCAAACTCTGTTCTGCTATTTGCTCTCATCTTGTACAGTTCCATTCAATAACAAATTTGAGATATATTATGTGAATGTGTGTGTATATATATAAAGTAGTGATCATATGAGAATAGTTTTTAGTATGAGAAATGAGAATAAATCTTAGCCTTTATTTTGTGATTTCAACGCTCATGATCTATTACACTCCGTATGCAGTTTTCCTCGATTATCCTGCAGTTTTGCAAAATTAAGGTTATTTTTGTAATTTTAGCTTTTTTTTTAATCTGAAATTGTATCTCATCAGATTTTTTATTCCTTTCTTCGCGCGATTTGATTTCTTCATCCTTCTTCGTTCGATTTGATTTATATTTCTTTTGTCGGTCAATTTTTTTGTTTCTGAATTTCGCATTCGTATTCGGTCTCGACTTTGTTAATTGTGCATGAATATAGTTTAAAAAAAATTTGTTTTATTCAGATCGACGTTCATTTTTACTATTATATTGTGCATCTTTAGTGTTAACTTTGTGCATTTTTGTATCTTACA
>JAPKLW010001770.1:0-14798 GCA_026898455.1 Plectranthus barbatus | reverse complement strand
TGAAACGGTGACAATTCTTTACAACTTTTTTATTGTATTGGAGAGGTCAACATCAAAACTTGTGGGTACAATGAAAAAAATAAAAGATGGAATTGAATTAAAATAAAATTAATTACAATAGATTCATAAATTATTAAGTTATCATAGTAGTAATTGTGATATTTATGAAGTATTAATTTATAATTTTGATGGGACCTTAATATTTATAAAGGAGATCTAAAAAAATTATTTTATTATCTTATCAAATTTAATGACTTTTTTTTTACTTATGCTTAAGTTGGGACAAGAGAAATTTATTATTTAAGGAGCTTATTAATTTAAAGAGTGTTAATTTGTTGAGGCTTTAATCATTTCGATAAATTAAAAAAAAAATGAGTATTATCAATCCACATTTTGAAAGATAAATTTTCAATTTAGGATATGAAAGATTCCAAAAAATTTTAATTTAAGATCCTAAAGATTATAAGATTCTCAATTCATAATCTCAACATCAGACTTTATACTGAGAATTTTAGGATCATTTTCAAATCCTTATTGAATATTTTGTTTCGGATTCTAAATTTATAATTAAATTATCTTTCATATTCTAAAGTCACAATACTACATAAACATAAATAATAATTAGTATTTTACTCTTGCATTGCACAATAATATAATATTTTAAAATATTATTATATTTAATTTAATATTTAAGATTGTACAATTATACTATTTTTAACTTTTAGTAAATAATGCATATTTAACTTTCTCTAATTATTAATACTTCATAGATTCGATTAAAGATGTTTTTTCAGTGATGAACCTATCAAAATTCTTTATTGGATGTTTAATAAATCTTTTTCTTTTTAAGGAATATGAATTAGTTACACATCAATGTAAATTTCCTGTTTAAAAAAGACTACTGAAAAACTAATAATTGCTTAAAATAATTATTCCTACCTTTAAAAATAATAAATTTCTTTTATTTAATTTTAGTATATAGATGGATAGATAATTTACACAACTTTATCCATTTCAATAAAAAAAATAATTGGTTAATGGGAAAAACTAATCATTCCAGAGCTTCATTTAGTTGTATAAATAGGTGCATGCAAAGTGGCACTTCATCAACCAATTCAACCCTACACAGAATCACTCTTTTTTATAAGCTCTGCTCACAAACTAAGAGATGTCGGCCACTGCTGGTCAAGTCATCAAGTGTAAAGGTATCATCTTTCTTAGCTTAATCTTCTCTTCATTTTCATCATCGATCAGTTTTGTTCAGTAATGCTGAAGTGCTGATGCTTTTTTTATTTGATTTTGTATGAAGCTGCGGTTGCATGGGAGCCCGGGAAGCCACTGGTGGTTGAGGAGGTGGAGGTGGCGCCGCCGCAGAAACTGGAAGTCCGGGTTAAGATTCTTTACACCTCACTTTGCCGCACTGATGTCTACTGGTGGGAAGGCAAGGTATGAGTAACATTCAACCCTCTCTCTCTCTTTCTCTGACATGAAAACTCCCTTCTTATGTTCTGTTCTTGAACATCTCAGGCTCAAAACTGCATCTTTCCTCGAATTCTCGGACACGAAGCAGCGGGGTAAGATCATTGTCGTAAAAATTTCCGCATAGGATCGCCTAGGCGCTAGTGGCGGACCCAGAAATTTCTCGGAGGAGGTTTACATTAAATTTTTTCTAACAAAGAATTATAAAATTGAGTACAATCGAAATATTATTACTACTCATCTTCGTTTTCAACACCTCTCACTCTCTTTTTCTTCATGTTTAGCCCCTTTTATTTTATTTTTTCTTCACAGCTTGTCGGTGAAAGGGGCTAACTCACAAAATGATCGAATTACGACACTATAAAAACAAAAAACAAAAAAATAGATTAAGGGGCTCCAGCCCCCTACCCAAAGTGTAGATCCACCACTGGCTGAACTGAATATCATCAAATCTCGTGTTTAGTCGGTTTGGTGAGTAATCTATGCCTAGTCATTGCTTAGGCTGCTTAATCCGCCTAGGTGCTGATTTAGATGGCCAGAAGGCTATGTGTCATATAATCAATTTAGGCGGCCCATTTATGTTTTAATAAAAAAATAATCAAGATTTATATAATTGTAATTTTTATATATTGATAAATATTATTATAAATATTAAATATGAAAAATTAGTTTATCCGCTTAGAAAATACTTAGCGCTGCCTAAACCGCCTAGGCGCTAGGCCCCATCTGAACGCCGGACTAGCAAATCAGTTTACTTCTTGGCTAAAGGGTTGTAGTAACTTTGAGTATGCATCTCGATAGGATTGTGGAGAGCGTGGGAGAGGGCGTGACGGAGGTGGCGGCGGGGGATCACGTGCTCCCCCTGTTCACCGGCGAATGCGGGGAATGTGCTCACTGTAAATCCGAAGAGAGCAATCTGTGCAGCCTTCTGAGAATCAACACAGACAGGGGAGTGATGATCAGTGACCAAAAATCAAGATTTTCCATCAAAGGCAAACCAGTTTATCACTTTGTTGGCACCTCCACATTCAGTCAGTACACTGTCCTTCACGTTGGATGCGTCGCCAAGATCAACCCCGCGGCGCCCCTCGACAAAGTTTGCGTGATCAGCTGCGGGCTCTCCACAGGTATGTATAAGGCTATCATAGCTCTGTTTGTGTGTTTCTTGATGCAAGATGTGATGAGCTGCTGCTTATGTTGGATTTTTGTTGTGGGGTTAGGCCTTGGAGCTACCTTGAATGTGGCTAAACCGTTCAAGGGCTCGACCGTGGTGATTTTCGGGTTGGGAGGAGTTGGCCTTGGCGTATGTTTCCTTGGTTCGGTTCGGTTTTTTTTTTTCTTATGGGAATGATTGATTTGATTGATTGTTGGTTTTTGCTTTTTAGGCTGCTGAAGGAGCAAGATTGGCTGGTGCTTCAAGAGTGATCGGTGTGGATGTGAACCCGGCTAGGTTTGAAGAAGGTATGCAGCAGAAACGCCGAAACATCAGTTTTAGTCTAAGATTCGTCTTTTTTCAGTTCTGGTACCAACTATTTCCTTTCTCAACGTTATGTCCTCAAAAAACTATTCAAATCTAGGACGAAGAAATCTTCCGGCATCGAAAAGCTGACGGGGCAGGCTGGAAACCCACATCATTTGATTTTCAACGTGTCTTTTTTAATATGACATGGGTTTCCAACATGCTCGGTCAGTTTCTTGATGCCAAGAAATTGAAAAAAGTTTTCCGGCATCGAACAGCGGACGGGGCAGGCTGAAAACCCACATCATTTAATTTTCAACGTGTCTTTTTTTTTAATATGACATGGGTTTCTAGCATGCTCTGTCAGTTTTTTGATGCTGGAAAATTGAAAAAAGGTTTTCCGGCATCGAAAAGCTAACGGGGCAGGCTGGAAACCCACATCATTTGATTTTCAACGCGTCTTTTTAATATGACATGGGTTTCCAGCATGCTCCGTCAGTTTTTCGATGCCGAAAAATTGAAAAAAGGCGGATAGTTTGGACTAAAATTGATGTTTTAGGCCCAGCCAGCCAAAACTATATAACTAATCAAAATGTGAAGTAATAATGAAACCAACCAAATCCAATTGTTGCTGCAGCAAAGAAATTTGGTGTGACTGAGTTTGTGAACCCAAAGGACTACAACAAGCCAATTCAAGAGGTGATAGTTGAGATGACTGGTGGAGGAGCTGACCGGAGCGTGGAATGCACCGGGATCACCGATGCAGAGATCTCGGCGTTCGAATGTGTTCATGATGGATGGGGTGTTGCAGTTCTGGTAGGGGTGCCTCACAAAGATGCGGTGTTCAAGACTCACCCGATCAATTTCTTGAACGAGAAGACTCTCAAGGGCACTTTCTTTGGGAACTTCAAGCCGAGGTCCGGTATCCCCAAGGTCGTGGATATGTACATGGATAAGGTTCGTCTGTTTTCTTTTTTTTAGTCTGTCCCAGTATTATTAGTCACGTTTTCTTAAATGACAGATTTTTTTTACGCTCGTTAATAAAATATTTTTTACTACACTCACAAATATTGATTATCGTCTCCGGTCAATATGTGCAGAAACTACAAGTGGACAAGCTCATAACTCACAGTGTGCCGTTGGCGGAGATCAACACGGCCTTCGACCTCATGCTCAAAGGGGAGGGCATCCGCTGCGTGGTTCGAATGGACGACTGAGTGACCGAGTCAGTGAGTGAGTGAACATGATTGGAAATCATCTTGCAAATCCTACTTTTTTGTTTATCTTTTGGTGTTGTGGCTTGCTATATCCTATGCTATGCTATCCTATCCTATCCTATGTAACAACTTATGTTGTCTTGTCCTATCCTATCCGGTTGCATGAATAAATAAATAAGATTTCCAGCTGTTTTGTTTTCACATTTTTTGTCTCTGAGGTGATTACGAACTGAGCAAAGTATGACATGACTTGAGCTCGACTCGAAAATTCTAATCTAAGCTCGATTTCAACTCAATTGACTTCAGATTTTCAAACTCGTTAAGTTCGACTTGATTGAACTCAATTGTTTTAATTTATTTTAAATTTTAATTAAAAAATTAAATTAATTATTATTAAATAAAAATCTTAAATTATAATAAGTTCGTAAGCCTAGCTCAAATCCAAGCTCAATTTAAGCTCGAGCGCTATAAAGCTCGCAATCCTATAGAATCGAGTATCATAAAGCTCGAGCTCGATTAGTATCGAATCGATTTCGAGTTATTTTCAAGCCGATCCCAAGTAACTCGCGAGCCAGCTCGACTCATACTCACCCTTATGTGCAAAATTCAAGAGCAATCTTTCACACAAAGAGTGGAAAGTGTACAGAGAAATATTTGTACAATTGAACATTCAGCATAGAGAGAGAAACTCGAACCCTGTTTGTGTAGTTAGCAATAAGTCTGATACAATATACAGCAGCTGCATTGAGAAGTATAATAAATGTGAATAATTGAGGGCTACCACAAAACTAGTCAGCTTGTGATTATTCTACTGTTCTATCCTTTCCTGACTGAGAGTGAGTGCAACACAAAACATTGTTGCTAATTGCCAGGTGCTTTCATCTTTCATGTTTGAATTAGTTTGGCCAGTATTACCATATCTAAGATTTTTACATCTAGTGTGTCGTCCACTTTCACAATCCCATCGGTGCCATCAATACCGATTAGCTTACCGGTGGCCCCGCGATGTGCGCCTCCCATGATCTTGATCTTCTCCGTCTTCCTTGGTGGCACTACATCAATTTCGTTGGGTAGGGCAGTGACTACTTCACCGTTACCACTTGATCCGAGAGCTATCTTGCACGACCCGTCCTAAAAGATCAACAGAATCAGTTTCATCAGTAATTTTGCTCTTAACAGCATGTAACCGCAGCATATGTTGATATGATTTCAAAAACTTGGCTTTTAGCAAAAAGATAAATCATATTTTCTACATGTGCCTTTGTTCCTGTGAATAGACTCGACACTATAGGACCACTTACTTAACATCACAGGACTACACAGTACACACGATTTTTCTTCCATGCTAGTATAGATAGTACACACGTGAAAATGATACTCCCTGCGTCCCGTCCCAGCTCATTTGTCCCCAAGGGAATTGACACAATAACCAATGTGAGTAGAGATAGAGAAATTAATATTTTATTAGTGAGTTTGTATTAACTTTTCATTTTAGATAAAGGGACAATTAAATGGGACGGACAAAAAAGGAAAGAGGAACAATTGAAGTGGAATGGAGGAAGTGCTTCTATAGGTCATTCCTCCTTATAAACCATTCCTTCCGGATAGAAGATTAGGTACGGTATCAAAGGACGGCAAAGAACTCATTCAATAAAGAATCAACTAACACTTCAGGATGAAGCTGAAAACTAGCAGATTAAAAAAACTGATCTGCGACAGCATATCTTTGTTGAAGACTCATCTGATCATGTTGATAAAATAAAACTAAAAGAAAAAGGAAAAAAAGGAAAATCCTATTGAGCATTTATAACTGAATCGTGTTCCTAGTCCTACTCAGGCAGGCAGTCAGAAGAAAGCTAGCATCTTCTGGCATGTTACAACTAATAACTATCCAAATGAAATACTGTCTTGAAAGTTGAACCACAAACCAGGTAAAGTATTATCCTGACACGCTTTAGATGGTAACTACCCAGTGATTAACGACATAACAAAATAGATAAAAAAGGATATGAAAAATGAATAGGTGCAGTAACATAAAGAATAAATACCGGCAGAATATCTCTTATAACTCCCAGAGTAGTGTCTTCACCAGACCTACGAACATTGACCAAAATATCAGGCAGGAACCAAGGCCCTTCACTGTCGGCACCTGCAATACAGGAGTTCCATAAATTGTGAGAAAATAAAAACATATGTTTCGGAAAACATATTTATGCATAAGTGCTAAACAATGCATAAGTGAGATATAATGACAGACCAACAGGTGACATCATATCCAAGCCACCGCTTCCAGGTGTCATTGGTTGTCCGCCAGGCGTTCCAGGTAAATATGCAGAACTTGGTGTCATTGGAGGCTGTCCACCTGGAGTAGAGGGCAAGTATGGGCTGGGAGCATTTGCTGAAAAAACAAACACAATTTAATGTTAAAATACTATTTCAATAATTGGGTATGATCATAATATAATGAGAGAAATGTTGAATCACCATAAGCAGAACCACTATCTCTTGGTGTGCCTGCATCATTGTAATTGTTACTCGGAGTATTTGTCCAGCCAGAACCAGGTGTAGGTGCTTCATATGCTCGTGAAGGAGGACTTCCTGGCTGAAAGAATTACATAAATTATTACACAGAGAAAGAGTAGCCAGTAGTTTTGATAGAACAATAAAACTCCCAAGATACCTGATATTGTGGACTAGTGCCCCAAGAACCAGGATTTCCATCTTCCCAATTGTCCCTAGCATTTCGTCATTTCAATTCCGTTAACATCAAACAACAAGGAGTCAAGGACAACTTAAATTATTATAGAAGTGTCAGCTTAGTGAGTAGAAGGAATCTTTGTATATGCATACGCATTTTAAATGCATCATTATCTAAAGCTTTGAGCAGTGAATAGAGAGGTTATAGCAAACCTAACATATATATTTTTCAATAAGATACTAAACCTTATTAAAGGTCCCAATGAGAGAAACACCAATTCTTATTTCTGGATAGGTACAATTAAATTTGTTAAATGACAAACTTCTAAATTGATACTTAAATATGCATTTTCGTTAAGGAAAAATTACCTTGGTGGACTCATTGGTGTATAAGGATTCCATGCTCGGTCGCGCATAGGTGTCCTCATGCCATCATGGTAAGGAGTTACTGCATAAGAATTAATCAGGATCAGAAGACATTGGTTGATCACAAACGCACTACAAATCAGTAATAAGATAAACAACTGTACTATCCAAAATAGATCAGCTGATCACATCAATAAGATATACAAATGCACTATCCAAATTAACATACCTCCAGAGTCTCTCATAGGAGTCATATATGGATGCAGCGGAGTGCGAGAAGGATGCATTGGTGTCTCACTTCCCATACCATATCTAGAATTTTCCCTGGTGAAAAGAGTAAATCAGAACATTGAAATTCAAAGACATACAAACTCCAAAAATTTCCATGCTTACCTGAGTGGCACAGAAACATTGACATTATCTGAAATATGACTACGATCAACTGCATAAAGCCAAGGCCACCATCATATTCTATGACAAAAGAGGGAACAAAAAGGCAGGAAAAGAAAAAACATTTCGTAAAGGAGGAACTTGCCTGCAACAACCTTCATCTGTGACTCCAATTCAATGCGTACGGTAGAACCTTTGACATCTTTCACACGTCCCTTGCATCCTTTATAATGGCCAAGGCGAATTTTCACAGAAGCCCCAATCAAAGCATCATGACCTCTTCCTCTTCCTCCTCCTCCTCCACCAACTGTTCAATCAAGATTAGCAAATTCATGATAAGTGTAAAATAAACTTTATGATAGAAACTGTTGGCAGCCAAAACAAGTGACCATATACAGCGGAGATCTGACAAATGATAAATGTGATATACAGACAACATCAGGTGTATCAGATTTGAGTCTTAAGAGCACACAAGTGATAATGACCCCACAGGAGGAAAGGCAGAGATAAGTCTGATACACCAATAATTTTGCAAGGGTTACTTACAATTGTTATGACCACCTCTTGGTGGCCTCATCGGGGACGGAGGGACTCGTGGTGGAGTTCTCAGATGGGAGAATCTTGATGTCAAGGAATTATTCTACAGAAAGGCATTGTCAATACATGTAAGTATGTAACCAAGCAAATGTGCAAATAGAGGATCAACAGAAACTTGAGGAGACAGTTGAGGTCCATACATTCCTTTCACCATTTGCCCGTGATCCTCCAACCATCATACAAGACTCAGCTTTCACGCAGATAAAACCAGCATGCTCTAAATGATGCCGATCATAAATAAACAGAACACCTTTGTAGATATGTTCAACAGGGCCTTGTTTTCCCTGTCATGTGCGAAAGAACTAAGTATTAAGGAATTATATAGCATAACAAAGAGACAGTTATATTTTCCAAACAACAAATTATCTTCCTTAAGTAAAAATAAATAAAGTTGGAGACGCACCCTACACGGACCATCAAGAATTTTTACGACGTCTTTTACGGACAATGTATTCTTGAAACGATCTTTTGCAAAAATCTTCTTGTCAATCTTGTATTTAATCTCTCTTAACCTCACAAGAGCAACATCAGGTCTCTCTGGAACACCCTTAAGAACCTGATTGCCAAAACAACTTAGGAACAATGAACATAGATTTTATTGACTTCTTATTGGAGATACTCACCTGAAAAGCTTCACTTTCTACTCGTATAACCACACCAAAGCTATTATCACTGCACAAAAATATTCCGAATGAAAAACATAAAAGGAAAAATTTGGTTAAAGGAAACTGCAACAAAATAAAGATGAAACTTACTCGAGTAGCACAAGGTCGTGAAGCTCGTAATCACCAATCCTTGTTATACCCGATGTTACTTCAGAGCTTTCGACAACATTGTCAGCAAAGACACGGAGCTACAAAAGCAAATAAGAATAATATCAACACATGTTCATACAAAAATAAAATTATGAATAAAATAAGAAAATGATTGCCTACAAGTTCTTTTGTGGTATCTGAGACTATGTTCACCACATGGCCTTCAACTGAAACCACCATACCAGTTGCTCCCTCATTAGCCCCTGATGCAACCTTTACATGATTGCCAGGTTCAAAGTACTTGCATAGCTCCTTGTCACTAATAGCTAGAGTTTTCTGATCCAACAGGCCAAACATGGTTTTTTTAATAATTGTCAGTCTACATCCTGATATGGAAAATAATATTATTGCACAAATGAAAATATATTGCATTTACTTACAGGAAGGCCTTTTTCATTAGGTTTAATATGCACAGTATCTTCCTCAACTTTCTCCACCCATCCTTTCAAGTTTTTAAGATCACCCTTCACAACTATAACCCTATCACCCTTCATAAAATGACCTTTCTTTCTGTTCGCAAAGAGTGTGGACAAGCCTGACATATCACCATCCCCACTTTCACCAGGCTGCCTAAATTTCTCAAGTTCATCAAAGGTTGGTTGCACATTCTGTGTGCTGAGCGATTTCAGCGAAACATTTTTATACAAGAAACCATCCTTAAACATCATCCCTTCAATTTTCTCATAATAATCACCCGTAGCTGGATCTCGTCTACGCTCAACGCGTATATGAAGTTCTCTATATTTGAAAGAATAAGCTAACGTTACAAACGAATAAATATAATTACACGGAAGAAAGAAATGGAAGAAATAGCAGCTATACCTAGCTTCATCAATATTCATAAACCGTGCAGGAGGAGTAAATGCCTTTTTCTTGGGAACTTCCCTACCTTCCTGAAATGAGGACAACATTCTAGTTATCACTATGGTCAATAAAAAAACTATGCTACACAGTTTAGTTTGGAGAATTAATATCATCAATACATGCAACGTTATTTCTGAGTGACACGAAAGAGAGAAATTTTCAGATGTATGACAGGTGACAAAAAGCAGGGGATTCACTAATTACACAGAAAAATATAAGGATGGTCAGGCAATAACAAAATGCAAACTATAAATGAATACCAATTTATTAGCCAAGGCCTGCAAATCAATCCTTGGAATTAATTTCACAGTTGCTCTTTGCCGTACGTTGTCCACGTCTACAACCTTGCATTTTAGAAAGAGAAAAGTTTCAAATATATGTAAGGAAATAAAAGAAGAAAAATAGAATAAAGGAAATAAAAACAACAACAATGTATACCTTTGCAAGATCCCCTTTATAAGTACCAATTTTCATTCTAACCCAAGTATCCCTAGAGATATCGATTGCTTTGCTTTCAACCGATAGAACATCCGTCATCTCCTTTATAGGTACGAGCATTATTTTACCCGTAAATATATTACGCATACCCTTAATAGCCTGTAGTGAACCAAATAAGAAAAACGCATTTATCTCTCAATGTCGAAGTTGAACTCTGTATGATAACAAACTCAAGAACTTATAAATAACATTAAAGAGAAACAAAAATTCAGCTGATATACCTCCCTCACATGGGCCTCTTTATCTGCCTCTATGTAAACAAAATTTTTGAGATGATCAAGTGCTATGGCAGATCGGATTTGCAATTCAGGTCCTCTATCAATGCATTTCTGCATAAGGCAAACAGCCACCTCTCTTTCACGGCCAATCTGTTCAGCATTAAAGGTAAATTACATTAGAGAATAAAGAACTTGGATAGCATTTTTTAACTTGATCAGACTTAATACAGATATGAGTTCCACATTATCATACCGCACATTTCACCATCCATAATTTGGGGTCCCTAACAGATGGCAGCAGAGCTTGCTGTTCAACATCTGTTGCCTCCTCATCATATTCAACATTAAGGCTCTTAGCATATCTCTCCTGAATTCGTCTCTCAATTTCCTCAACATCCTCTTGCTCATCCTCACGTGGAAGAAGCGGACGACGAAATCGTCTATCATCCTCATCGGGTAAATCAGCTCCCGGATCAATGAAATCTGTATATCAAGCCAGATCCCAATATACAACATAAAACACAGAAGAAGACAAGATCACTAATACACAGCAAGGAAAATGAAGGCAGTTAGAGTCCAAATAAGCAAGTAAGATTAAGAATCAGCACAGAATACAGATCCAAAAAAGAATAGTTTAAACATTTATATAAGTTGTTCCTTAGTTTTAAATAGCGAAAAGCGAAGCGAAGCGACAAGGCCAAAATCAAAGCGATGGAGCGAAGCGAAGCGAAGCGAACGCTTCACGTATGCGAAGCGAAGATTACGAAAAAAAAAATATGTACACATTATATATACAATTATACACAATTTATTACTTAAATAAATAATTCCAAAATGACAAATATGCAAAAAAAAAATAAACTCAGCAACAATTCATCAAAACATGGTGTGCAAGATACAAATTAAAATCCTACAAGACGTATTCAATAATTCATCGAATTTCAGCAACAATTTCAGCAAATTCAGCAACAAATTCAACAATTTCAGCAACAATTCAGCAAATTCAGCAACAATTCATCAAATTTAAAATGCCTAGATATCAAAATTCAGCAACAATTCATCAAATTTAAAATGCGTACATATCAAAATTCAGCCACAATTTCAGCTACAATTCATCGAAATTCAGGAACAATTCATCAAAATTAAGCAAAATTCAGCAACAATTCAACAAATTTCAAATGCCTACATATCAAAACCAGCACCAATTCATCAAATTCAACATACCCACCCAATACCCACATCAATTTAAATATATATTTGAGCAATTTAGCAACATAAAAGATCATTTAATTAAAAAAACAAAAAACAAAAAATTACGCTGATGCTGCTGCTGCTTGCTGCTGGTGACGGGAATGCCCAGCGGCGCGCTGGGTAAGGGGGAAAGGCAGGCGCGCTGGGGAAGGAGGAGAAGCAGGCGCGCAGGGGAAGGGGGGAGAGGCAGGCGCGCAGGGGAAGGGGGGAGAGGCAGGGGCGCGAGAGGACGCAGGAGGCAGGGACGCAAGAGGCAGGGACGAACGACAGAGCCGGCGAGACGCGAGAGGCCAGAGCCGGCGATGGGCGAGAGCTGCAGCGGCTCGAGTCGATGGAGAGGTGGGTGCGAGAGGTCGTCGATGGTTAGGGTTTAATTTTAGGTTATATTTACTAAAAAAAAAAAAAGAAAAATTGATTAATTAACTAAAACCGTGAGCGCTCGCTTCGCTCGCTCATCGCTCACCTCGCTTAAGCGAGCTCCGGGCGCTTTTCCACCGCTTCACGTTCGCTCGGCGCTCCGGCCGAAAAAAAGCGTTCCCCCCAATTTCTGAGCGCTGAGCGCGCTTAAGCGCGCTCCGAGCGCGCTTTTTTAAACTAAGAGTTGTTCCATATCAAATTTAAAATCGTCAATCTCAGGACAAGGCGTGAGAACCATAACTCGGAGGCACAAAGTACAGAGGAAGTTGAAAATGATATCAAACATAAACGAAAATCAATTACTTGCAGCACAGAGAGATAACTGTGTAAAGAGAATAACATATCAATGTGGCCAAATACTCCATCACTGGAAGGTTGAGATAGTGAAACATCTAAAGTCCAAATTATACCTAGTTACTCTACATAGCAAGCCACAAATGATAAACACCATTTGTATTATTCTTATACTTTTAGCAAGACTAAACCCCACACACCGCCATCATTTACATATGCAATCAAATATTGGTCTCATCAATTTCCAATTATCAAGGACTTAATAACTAATCATTTACATGAAGTGCACATTCCTTCTGTCCCTTGGTAAGAAATAATTGTTCTTTCTCAATAGTTGAACATGTATATACATTCTCAAATGTTGGAACAAAAATCTCAAGAGCGTGTCACAAAGATATAGAATAAGGGAAGGCCCTAAATCTAGGGCACTAGATATTAGTAAAAACTAAAAATAAAAAATCAATCATCAGTTAAAATTGGAGTCAAAGCATTTGACATTCACAAAGCCTGCACTTGCTGAAAACATAAATGCCAAAAAATCATGGGCAGATATTTGATGTCGTATATCAGAAAGCTTCACTATGGGCATTAAAATCAAATCACTCTTCTGTTATATTAAACTCTTCGAATGAAGAGTATAAGTGCTATCTTTCTTAATGAGGAATTACATATACCATTGTTAATTCGCAATGTACTTATACACAAGGAAGGAAAACCCTACTTCGCGAATTCCACTAGTGTTTTTGGGTATCATCTCAGCTTAATTATCCAATGGCCAGCCGCAGTTGGCAAATTAACTCAAACAGCAAAATTCAAAATTAAGAACATAAAAAAACCCCTGCGCAATAAAACAACGGAAGTAATATACTAACCGTCTTCGCCTTCCTCTTCCTCCTCTTCATCATCGCTATCAACAGCCGCCTCCTCATCAAAAAACTCCGAGGCTGCCTTCCTGTGGCGCTTGACTCCTCTTCCGCCGCCGCCCCCACCTCCACCGCCATACTCCTCATCATCGTCGTCCTCTTCATCCTCGTCTTCCTCCGCATAGTCATCGATAAAATCCGATCTACCCCTCTTCCGCTTCACCTTCCCTCCGTCGTCGTAGTCGTCGGCTT
The DNA here is from genome assembly GCA_026898455.1 of Plectranthus barbatus. Classification (NCBI taxonomy): domain Eukaryota; kingdom Viridiplantae; phylum Streptophyta; class Magnoliopsida; order Lamiales; family Lamiaceae; genus Plectranthus; species Plectranthus barbatus. The sequence goes on along the minus strand of JAPKLW010001770.1, from coordinate 1,121 downwards.
CCTCATCTTCCTCATCGACGGCGTCGTACTCATCGTCGTCGTCGGCATCGTCGTATTCCTCTCTCCGGCGAGGCATCGCGATTGGTTTTCAAAAAAAATCCCGAGAAATGGGAGAAGAGCTTAACTGTTGAGGGAATGTCGGTTTGGGGAGAGCAGTGGTGTGAGAGAGGTATACAAATCAAGTTTCGGAGAGAGAGATGGAGGTTGCTCGAGTGTGAGAGAGAGAAACAAGCCCTACAAATAAGAAACAGGAACAGAGGAGAGGAGAGGAGAGGAGAGAGATTCGCAACTTACAATGCATATATCCGATTTCATGTAGGAAACCATTTTTTTTAATAAATATTTGTTTTCTTTAAAAAAATAAAATAAAATAAAAGCAGCTAGGAAAGAGTGAAAAAATGGAACACCAAATCGAATTAGGGATGATCAAAAATCGAGTAAAGAAGGCCGAGGCTCGAGTTCAAGTTTGACTCAAAAAATTTAAGCTCGATTCGATTGAGCTCAAATTGTTAAACTCGAGCTTGACTCAATGCCAAATTTATCGAGCTAAGTGTTCGATTTTTATAATTTATTTTAAATTTTAATAAAAATTAATTATTTATTATTAAATAATAAATTCAAGAATAAAAATTGAAATTATATTAAACTCGATAATGCTCGTAAACATAACTCGATAATGCTCGTGAGCCTATGGAAATGAGTATCATAAAGCTCGAACTCGAGCTCGACTCGATTAGTATCAAGTTAATTTCGAATTTTTTTCGAGCCGATCCCGAATAGCTTGCAAGCTAGGGGTGTGCAGAAACCGAACCGAACCGAAAAATCGAAAAAAAACCGACCGAGTCGATCAAATTCGGTCGGTTCAATTATCGGTCGGTCGGTTCTCGGTTTGAAAGTGAGAAAACCGATAGCTTATCGGTCGGTTATTGGTTGCTAAAATTTTACCCGATAAACCGACCGACCGACCAATAAGATATTAATTAATTATATATATATATATATAATATTTTAATATCTAAAAAATCCTAAAATTATATAATGTATATTTTAATTTCCAAAAAATCCTAAAATCCTTTTCCTATTATTCTCATTCTCAATCCGTCCCCGTCGAACCCAACCCC
>JAPKLW010001769.1:128914-153639 GCA_026898455.1 Plectranthus barbatus | reverse complement strand
ATAAGAAAGTTTATTTATTTTATTTACTGAAAATGTTTATATTATATACGATAACTAAATTATATAAAATGAAAATTTTCATTGATAAAAAAGTTGATTTTGTATTTAAGAACTTTTTAAATTTGCCAAAATTTGAAATCATGAAGAAAATAAAAATTAATTTTGAGATGCGATAATTTAGAGATCCAATTCTATAAAACTAGGAAGGAAATAGATGTTAATTTGAAATATAGTATTTTAGTAATCAAATCTCATGAAATTAGGGAAAAATAGTGCATATAATTTTTGTATATTATTTTAGGAATCATATCCCAATAAATTAGGGAAAAAATGCAACATTTTTTCTCTAAATAATGCAAAGTTTTAATTACGAAATAAATCCTGAAAAATAAAAAATCAAAATCTTGGGTAAGTGGATAAATCATTTTTACAAATTTGTCCTTTTATGCAACTTTTTAGACTAAGGGCATCAATTTTTTTTTAAAAAAAAATCAAATTTATTTGTTAATTCTTTAGTCTAATGGTACATATCTGGTCTTATATCTCATCTAAGAAGAGGTTCACATTATAATACACCCCTATATATATATATATATATATATATATATATATTATCGAATGAATAGTTGGAGTGAACTTTATCTAGTTATTTTCTTTTTATAAAAAAAACTTTATTAGTAATAATTGAAAAAAAAAAAATTAAAAAGTATACTATTATTACAAAGAGTAATTAAAAAATTGAAGATTACATTAACAAATGAAATATATCTTCGACATATTAAGCCTTCATCAAGTTTGAGGAGTTGGGGAACGTGAAGCACACACTTTCCTTTAAATAAATTCATCCTTTCTGGTGTGGGCTATTGATACTATGGACGTCTGTCTCTCAGAATTGAATGACTTATAGCAAAAATCAAAGCATACTCGAAATTGCTCTCAGCGAACTCAAACCTGTGTCTTCCTTCTATCACCAAGAAGAAGACTACAAAACTTGGAGAACTAGAGAGCTCATAAGTAGAGAACTAGAGAGCTCAAGAGAAGACAGGAGAAGAGTGTTAAGAGTTGTGTTTAGAAGAGAGGAAATCACCTCTATTTATGGGGCATAAAACACTAGCCCTCGTAAATTCAACGCAACGCCAAAGATTGGAGGATACTCCAAAAGTCTAAGAAAATACAACTATCACATTTAATTGCAAGAAAATGATTAAATTTTTCAAACACATTCAAATTGAAATGGAAAAAGAAAACAGAAAAAACAAGTTTTTTATGTTATAATTGACATATTAATCGTAATAGAATATGAGGGCTATTGGGACCCTTAATTTTAATATTGTTCATTCTGGGCTGATCAAACCTTCCCACTTTTGTAATTGAGCATTTCCTAAAAATACATCATACTAATAGGAGCTATGTGAATTACACAATTTTTTTTTTAATTCTCCAATGTGAGACTTGATTTGGCCACTAGCGGGTGTACATGGTGAGTAGGGGGACCCCTAGCCCAAAAATTTTGAGGATTTAATACTATATTGATTCGATATGTTTATGACACAGGCCCCTTCGCAGGTGAGTCATGAATGTGAAATAGAGGTTTAACATATATATAAAACTGGGGGCGTTCGCGGTTTGGTTTGGCCGATTTTGAAGCAAAATTTCGGTTAAATCAATAGGTATGGTTTGAAATCTCTTCAAACCAAACCGGTCAAATAATTTATCGAAACCAAACTGGCCAAACCATATAAAAAACGGTTTGGTCCTGCTGGTTTGACGGTTGGAAATAAAATATGCTTCAACTTTCAACAATCTACTATAATTTGTTGAAAACTAGGGCCTAAATGCAAATTAGTTGATTTCTATTATTTGTAATTACTTATTACTATAATGTAATTTAATTTTTAAAATATTATATTTATAATTTAATAAACCAAAAGAAACACGAGTCAATTGTATTAAAATTATAACCTTCAAATTCAAATGTAAAATTGAAAGAGACATGTAAAATTATAATAATGATATTAATTCTTAATTTTCCGTAAAAAGATTATATAAAATAATAATATTTAATATCAATACTTGCTAGTTGATTTTTGATAAAAAAAAAATTGAAACTAAAACTAGATTATGTTGGCCTAAAAGTTTAAACATGGGTTAATGGTATGAAAAAGTAGAAACTTATTAAATGCACTACAATTTATATTTATTAATTATAATATATTTAATATATATACATATAAATACGGCCGGTCCGGCCGATACGGCCGGCTTGAGCCAGCAAACCGTAACCAAATCAAATTTAACCGGTTTCAAAATTTTAAAACCACCAGTTTGAAAATTTAATTTCAAACCAACCAAACCAGTCAAATTAATTCGATTTGGCTGGTTTAACCGGTTTCGACCAAACCATGAACACCCATATGTAAAACAATGGTATGGGGGGGCTGAAAATGAAGATGAACAAAAAAAGTTTTCGATTTTACCCAAATTTACATTTTTTATTATGTTAAATCCAATATAGCCCCCTTCAAAAAGATTTCTAGATCTGCCATTGAATTTGGTATACCAAACAATCTTCTCATCAAACCAAATGATCAAATATCGTGGCTTCTTGTCGAAGCCACGTCGAAGGACCACATACCGTGGCCTCCCCTCAAGCGATTTTATCACATTGATATCAAACTGTACTACTCTCTCATACCAAAATCCATCACAACTTCGTCTCCCAAGCCCGACTCCATCATAATGATATTGTGATCAAAACCTCACGATTTACCCAATAAGGGCAACGTGGGAAGGGTGGGTATTGGCTTGCATTCCTGATATTTTTTTTTTTTTTTTTGGTGTCGGCCAGTTCGAACTGCACTATTGAAGATTGCAGAGAGATTTAATTTGCCTCAAAAAACTGGTGAAAATAAAAATAAAAACAAAAATATAATAAACATTGGGAATATAGAGACATGTATGGGCCAACTAGAACTGTGTGAACTCTTAAGTTTCTCTTTGAGTTTTTTTTGTTTAATTTATTTTCTTAGCTTAATAATATAAAACAATATCATATTTTAAAAGAATAACATTTTGTCCACTTTTTCAACTACAAATTCTAAATATAAACGTTAATATTGAAACATATAAAATAAATTAACCTAGAATGGATTTTCTCAAGTTTCATACCAGAAATTTGAATCCACCATTTTTATTTATTTAATTTCTTACTACTTAATGATGCTAGTTGTCTAAGTTCATATTCAAATATTAGACATATAGATAGATTTAGAGGCTACTTAGTAACACAGCTAAACGCCATAATTTATGTGTATTTCTCCGTATAAAAGTGAGAGGTAATACATATAATTCTTAGTGCTGATACTAACCAGCAGCGCGATAAAACTGATCCGAAATCCGACAGTTTAGTTCGTTTAACATCCGTAATAATATGAGTGTGTTTAATTTATTTTAGTAAAAATAAAATGTTTCAAATTTAAGCATTTACCTATATTAACTAATAAACACTAAAATATTAACTTAAAATTTTATATTTCCGGTAAAAATTTATATGAGACCAACTCAAATGTTTTCTTATGAAGTCTATATTAAACTTTTTTCTTTTATAAGCCTTATGAGTGCGTTTCGACCTGCGAAGTAAATCGCTTGGTTGTTCCTCTAACCCAACCCGGGAATGGAGGAGTGAATCACACCAATTTTTTTCTTAAGATGGATCTAACCTATTCATTTATTGTGACTAAGTTTTTCAACAAGTAAGATATTTTTATTTAGTAAATGATGTATTTAGTATTTTATTCAGTAAGTGAGTATTTATTTTATACAGTAAATGATTAAACTTGAATAAACAAATAAATTTTAACTTCATAAAAGTTCGCTCAAATTATTTAGTAAAGCTCGTTAACCAAATGTTTTAAATTTAAGCAGATATCTGGTAAATTGGTAAACAAACTCATACGCTATGTTATCTAGTAAACACAAAAATATTAACTTAATAGAATATATTTTAATTTAAAATAAGTAATTTCTTAACTATAATAGTTATAAGAAAATGATGACTTTGAACTAGTATAATTTTTCTTGAAACATAAATAATTAACATTAAATAACAAATCAAAATTTAGAAAGTTGTAAGCATTCGAGTAAAGTTACTCAACAAAGTTCAAGTCTTTGATATTCAAACTTGGAACTCTATTCAATAGTGATAGGGCAAATTATTTGTGATTAATTTGGATTTGATTAAATAAGAATTTGTTTGAGTTTATTTACTTAAAAAAATAATTGAAATTTGCAGTATTTAGTTCGTAAGCAGCTCATTAGTATGAAATATGAAATTATTTATTTCATAAAATTAATATTTTTATAATTTAAGAGTGATAAGCATGATGATTCTTTTTGGTTATAAGAAAAAAATTGAATTTGAATATGAATATGATATTAGTTTTGAAACAAAATAATAATAATAATCATAATAATGAAGATTTTAAGCATAATTTAATTAGAAAGTGTTGGTCCCAAACAAGAGTATATAAAATACATAACTGAAGACTTAAATGTTATGGCTCAAACTGACTCATACTCAAGTCGGTTGTTTTAAAAAAAAATTGATCAACACCAAGTTCGAATAAGTTAACCTATTCAGTTAATATACACACTTCTTCATTAATTGTCGAGTTTCAAATAAACTAGTAAGCAAGTTAAATAAAAAAAGTGGTATTTAATAAGGGATATATAGTAGTACGAATGGCAAAAGAACATACGTCCAGTCTTTGATCGCCATCAGAAATTCACTAAGAACAAGTTACAACATAATACAACAAATCCCTTAGAGTTTCGGGAAGCTCCCACGTCCTTAGGATTTTTGGCAGCTACAGGAAGCGAGCTTTGCTGCACAACTCCACGTGCTAGGCTCCCCAGCTGTCTTCGTTGGTCCCGAGATCAGAGTTTGTATAAGCAACGAAAATTTCACAGTAACACTTGCACTAAAAAACTAGTTCTTACTCACCAGTTTGAATCTTTGAAAGCTTAAGATTGTGTGATTGACAATTAGTTTAGGTTTTAAGTGTACTTCAACACTTAGATAGGGTTGAGTTTTAAATCCTTACGATAAAGTAAATAATGTAGTAAATGCACAATGATTTATAGAGGTTCAGACAAAGTGCCCTACATCCTCTCTTCAGACCTTACGTCTGGAATACACTAGGTTTTGGAGTACAAGGGTTCTCATGATCTATCGCGAGCTGATGAAATCCAGTGTCGACCAGTCTACTTGCTCACTCGCCGAGGCTATTTCTTCCTCTACCTTGTAGATCCGAAGTGTGGGTACACCACGTAGCCTCTGTTTCTGAAACTTGGGAACTTTAAGGTTCTTCCCTGAACCATCGATCTGTTTGGGTAGATGCCTGTGAGAATTACAGTTAGAAAAAAGTTGTGACTACTGTGTTCTTACAAAGAGAGTAAGAACACCAATGAAATAACTTGTGCTTTGATAGAATCAAGTCTTGTGTCCAAGATGGCACATGGTAAGCTGTGGAATAGCCTTGAATGTACAAAGCTTAGAACACTTTTGAATGTTCGGTTAGTGTAAGAACTTCCAGCAGGTTTGGAAGTCGTTAGAGTGTTTGGAACGATTCTTCTCGGGACACTTCGTCTATTTATAGATGAAGCATGAGAAGTTTGAATATATATCCATCGAGAGACATCTTGAATAAAGTCCAATCAGTGCCTCTCTTCTGCAAAAGACAAATTGCTTTTGTAGAAAGTTTGCACCTACTCATGCTTTTGTAACACAGGATGTCGAATCGTACACTGTGTCAAAACGACTCTTCTAGTAAGTCTGAGGAATTGAAACTTGTCCAACACCAGGATCTTCAGACTTTAAGCAATCTCCATTCTTAAAGTATGGCCTTCAAGATGATTCCTAGTGACTTGTACTAGTTGTCTCTGTGCGCGAGAGTGATAGGCGTGAGTGAAATTGGCCCGTTTTATGCTAGTGACATTAGCCAATTTTTTTCATGCAAAATCTCCAAATTGGTAGTAAGGATTGTAGCCAGTTTCTTCTATCACATTGCGAGACCAAAATGGACAATTTCCAGTTTGTCTTGATAGACTTTACATGTTTTGCATAGACCAGAGCTAATCTAGAGACACACTAAGCTGGTTTGTTTGACACATCAAAACATTACAATAGGTAGGAATACTTCCTAGCAATATCCCACTTTTGGATATTTTCAAAACCACCACTAAGCTGGTAAATGATCAATTTGTCGAGTTTATAAGGGATATTCTAATAAGATCTAATACTACAAAACTATAATCTTTAACATAAGGCATGCCCTATGAATCTTCTCCCTCAACAATTGAGATATTCCTTGATTAATAATTCAGGACAAAAATGTAAATTGACCACGCTAAAATGTGTAAGTTCAGTTAAGAGTGTAGCGAATGATTTTGAGACAACGAGTTATTGTCTTCAAAATAAGCTGAAACTTATATTATTTCTTTAATTTTCTTACAACTTTATGAAAATCAATAAAGTACAAGTACAATGAAAGCAACAAATTTGGTCTTCTGTTGGTGTTGATTGCTTCGCTCCATCTTCTGCAGAAGTTGGTGCTTGGGATTCAAGGAAAACCCAAGACCTATCAGCTCGCCTCCTCCTCACCAAAACAAGTCCAACCACTTGTTCACGGCGGAGCCGCCGTTACAACTATCACTATAAGAATGTCTTGCCACTTGCTCTGTGGTGACGCTTCTGGGCTGGCTAGCACATCTGTAGCACAAGCTGCTTTGAACAATAGCTTCTGCTCTAATGAGCCGTGGCTAACCCCCAACTGGAAGCAAAGTTTGACCAGAAAAAAACATTAGATAAATGCAATATGCATCACCTTGCTTCCGGAAGCTTCTCCTTTATCCCCTTTCACATTCTCCTACGCAACCTGCACCAGAGGGATGAGAGGGGAAATAGTGATCTGACTTTGATGCTTCACAGAGATTGTGATGAAGCTCGACTAAGGTTAGACCACAAGGAGTCCTTCCACTTCGTGTGACGTAAGGAAGATCCTCCTCCGAACTACATGATTATCATTCATATCACCAATGATGAAGTAGTCCTGGTCAGACGGAAAGGATATCCTATGTCCCTTCGGCTCTGAGGTAAAAACCCTTGCTGAGAGCAGAGAGCTGATGAGCTGGATAATCATCTCAGAAAGAATCTTTATGAGAATGATGATTCTCTCTTCCAATTGAGCAACTACTCAAAGGAATCTTGCTTGAGCTCGGTGGTTTAAGGAAAAATGCCATTATTGATGGATTGATTTTTGAAGGATGAGTATGGCTTCAAGGATTACCGTAGTCCTCCTTAAATACTTGAGAACGCAGTGTCCTTAATGGTTCAGATTTCCTAAAACTTCAAAACATCACGAATCTTTAGAAGAGATAGTTGAGATTTAATCTTCATTTGGTGTCCATGATTACTGTTACAGTGATTTAGCCACACTTCATCAACCCAATCCTTCTTTCCTGCGTCGCTCTATAATCAACATTAAATGTAGCGTGTTGACTTAGACAAAATACTTCTAATCTCCAGCTCTTGACAAGTTTGGTGACTCAACAAACTGGTCTATCTTCAATCACATTGTTGATGTGGCAATCTTATCTTCAATCTTAATTTATTTGAGATAGATTCTAAAAATCCAAACTTGGCTTGGGTGCCAACTATAGGAACTGAGTCTACAATAGACAATATGAATTGTCTTTTATCATTTCAACCATTTGATCGTTCTGAGGGAATAAAAAACAAATTAGATTGAATAAACCAAGCGAACCCTATGCATGCTCCTAATATTTTCTTGCATACGAATTTACAGAATGCCTGAACTCCACCTTCTGATTTCAAGATCTAAAGGCAGTGATGATGAAATCTGATTGAGGGATCCAATCACGCTGTTGTGTTCCAACAGATCTGATCTTCTGATCTATATCCCTTGCTCCTCAGAGATCTGTTGAGGATATGCTACCGAGTTCCACCAAAGCTTCAAGAAAAATCGATCAAATCTTTCTTGATTGGTGTAGTTGCCGCCAAACTCTCTCTATTCTATACTCTTATATTGAATGTTGTGTTGTGCAATGAAGTTTTGTATTTGATCTATAGAGAGAAAGGCTTTATATAGTGTTAGGATTTGTAAACCCTAACCCTAATAGGCTCAAACAGTTTGTGGGCCAGACCAGGGACCAAATGCAAATAATGAAGTGGACCCTCTATATTAATTAAGTCTTCCATATCCAAACCCAGAACACAATTAATTAATAAAACATTAATATGCTTTCACCATGGAAATTGTTGGTCCCATATCATAGTCGTCGTGGTAAATAGCAAACAACTAACACACGAATGCAGCGGAAGATTAATGATTATCTTGCACTTAAGTTCTTGTCAAAATTGTTTAGCTCGGAGATGTTGTTAGGGCTTCTTACAGGTAGATACTCTAGCAACTTTCGATGCTAGGTTTCAAATCACCACAATCAAACAGTAAGCAATAAACAGTAAAGAACACACAAGATTTATAGTGGTCCAATCTTAAAGATCTATGTCCACTCCTCAGTCGTATCACTGAGAATTTCACTAAAAAGATATTTGAAGTACAAGGAATTGCCTATCTCTTGTAGCAGGTAGTGAGCTTTCGACCTAGCAACTACAAAGCTATCCTCCGATGTTTCAATCTTTCCGGCAACAGCTACAGCCAAGTCAAGGGCGCACCTTCGTAAAACTTGTCCTTCGCTGTAATGGAGGTTTTATAGTTCTCTCCTGAACTTTGTCTGGTTTCGGCAATAGCCCGTCGGAGTCAATCTCTTTTCAGAGATGTGACTGCTGGATGCTTCCTTGTATGGAAGGTATCCCAATGATTGGATTCTTGAACAAAGTCAAGGAATCTCTTCAAGATAGTGTCAGATATTTAATGGGGGACACTTTGGTTGTTGATAGCTTTGAATACTTCTCTTTAAGAGGGCTCTCAACTGACTGCTATCTCTTTTGCTTTGTTCGCTTTTGTCAAAGGAATCTCTGTTCGCTTTTTTGATTGTTCAAGTGTTTAAATGCGAGAGTATGAGCAGTTGTTGTTCGAGTAGTAGTCGTAACTCTCTGTTGGACTTTGCTTTTATATCTGGAGATTCAAACTTTGAATCTCCAGACCCGTTAGACACAACGGTCTTCTCCGTCCAAAATGATTACTTGCTTTTTCTTCCTTTCCGGCGTGGTACTGTATCTTTTTACCTACTTCGGGTAAGGCTTTCATCCTTTGTTGCACCTTCTATCAGAACGAGCGTCTTTAGCAAGTGTTTGCTAAGTATTTCATTGTTTAGTGTTCTATCGGAGAATGCTGGAAATACCCTGCTAAGCCTCTTGATTGCTTAGCTCTACTTAGCAATCTGCTAAGTCTTTTGGTTGCTGAACTATTCTAGCAATCTGCTAAGTACTAGCCAATGCTGACTCCTTCAGCATTCTGCTATCGCTCGTATCTTGGCTTCGAATTGCTATAGCTTCTAGCAATCTCTTCCGTAGCAGCGAATGCTAACACCTTTAGCATTCTACTAGATCAATCTGCTAACGGCTAAGCGAATGCTCCTAACAGTCTCTTCTTTACTTTAGCCATTTTCCTTCTAGCATTTGTCTGCTATCTTCTTAGCAGTCTCCTCGTTTGCTGAGAGTACTTCTAGCAATCTAATCTATTACAACTCGATATTTTTCCTAAACAGGACATTACACGAGAGTTGCTAGACTATGCTAGACTTCAGCAATGATCGACCAAACTACTAAGGCTTTGATTCAATAAAACCTTTTACAATTTTGATCTAAGGTAGAATTATAACAAAATTCCTAACAATTTCCCCCTTTTTGTTGCGATCAAAGGTTACTATCACTTGCTGAATCTAAGAAGGAAAAATATCTGAGTTTACAAGTGTTCAAATCTAGCAGACTATTTCAGATTTTAACCAACTTAAATCTTAGCAATAATTGATTTTAATAAAATTCCCCCTCACAAAGTGCTGGGACATATTTCTCGATTAAACACAAGTAAAAATGCTACTTCGGAATATGCTAGAATCTAGCACGCAAATAATTAAGCAAGCATTTTACCAACCAATCAAAAGACATAATACTCAGCATCCACATGCAATTTTCGTTGAATACACAAAAATTGTATATCAACTAAGACATAAGAAAAATTCAGAAGTGGACAATGAGAGATTGTCTAAATCTGATCCAGTTTCATATATATATGATTGATCATTACAATTCATATATATATGATTGCTAAGATTTGCTAAGATAAGAAATAGCGAAGCTCTGGTGGATATAGAACAGATCGAGTTTCTATTAAATGGCGAGTTACTCCAAGACGAGCGTTTACCGGCGGGTATCACGAATGGGTCTCGGTTAGGTGCCCAGTTTAAGAATAATCCGCAAGCGGTAGGGGATACCGTGCGATTCCGATTGACATATGGGGATCAAAGCAATGACGTTACTATGAAGTTAAACACGAGGGTCCACATACTATGAGTGGGGGCTGTTGATTATTGGACTCAACATATTGAAAGAGAGAATGAGGGAATTGAATTTTTATTCAGACTAGTTCACTGTTTACATTAGATGTTTACATATTAAATAAGCAAGATGATAACCGTAAAAGGAAACAATCGTAATTGATATCTTCCTTCCCTTTAACAATTGTAATTGATATCTTCCTTATATGGCTTAGTTAGAAGATTTGATCATATCTTCCAACACTCCCCCTCAAGTTAAGTGACGGAGTTTCCGACACTTAACTTGCCCAGCACAACCGATAGGCTTTTGGAGTCAACAGCCTTAGTGAGTATATCTGCAAGCTGATTCGCTGAGGAGACATATGATAGTGCCACTATTCTCTGTTCGATCTTTTCCTTAATGAAATGCCTATCCACCTCAACATGTTTGGTTCTGTCATGCTGAACTGGATTTTCAGAGATGCATATAGCGGCTTTATTATCACATAGCATCCTACATGTCTTTCAAGAATGAAGACCAAGTTCAAGCATTAACTTCCGCAACCACAAAACTTCTGTAAGACCACTTTTAATTCCACAAAATTCTGCTCGTCACTTGATAATGACACAACTTTTTGTTTCTTGCTTCTCCAAAACACAAGACTTCCTCCAACTAATGCAAAGTATCCAGCTGTAGATTTCCTGTCCATAGGATTTCCTGCCCAATCAGCATCTGTATATGCTTGAATTTCCAGATGTCCTGTTTTCTGAAGAGAATCCCATAATCAAATGTCCCTTTCAGATATCTGACAATCCTGATAGCAGCTTCCATGTGTTCAGTTTGTGGTTGATGCATGAATTGACTAACAACACTGACTGCATAGGCTATGTCTGGCCTAGTATGAGACAAATATATAAGTTTTCCCACAAGACGTTGATACCGCCCTCGATCTGCATCTTCTCCCTCTTTCTTGATCAGTATTCCATGATTTACCATAATAGGAGTGCTTGAAGGTTTACAATCTACCATCCCAGTTTCAGCAAGAAGATCTAAGGTGTATTTTTTCTGATTGATGAAAATACCACCTTTTGATCTCAACACTTCTATTCCCAAGAAGTATTTAAGGTTGCCCAATTCCTTCATCTCAAATTCCTTGAACAAGTTACTTTTCAACTCCTTAATCTCCTTTTCATCATCTCCCGTTAGAATCATATCATCAACATAAATAATGAGACAGGTCAATAACTCCCCCTCCTTTTTATAAACAACTTGTGATCAGAGTTACTCTGAAGGTACCCCAACTTTTTCATAAATAAAGTGAATCTCCCGAACCAGGCTCTTGGAGACTGTTTTAACCCGTACAGGGTTTTTCTTAGCTTACATACCTCACCTTTCCTGAATCCCTCAGCATACCCTGGTGGAGGTTCCATGTAGACTTCCTCTTTTAATTCACCATGAAGAAAAGCATTAGTTACATCAAATTGATGCAAGGGCCAATCTCTGTTGACAGCTATTGATAGAAGAACCCTGACAGTATTCAATTTTGCAACTGGGGAAAACGTCTCAGCATAGTCTATGCCATAGGTTTGAGTATACCCTTTGGCAACAAGACGAGCCTTATATCTCTCAATTGATCCGTCTGGTCTCCTTTTGATAGTGAAAACCCACTGACAGCCAATTGGTTTCTTTCTAGCAGGTAATTGACACTTCTCATACGTGGAATTTCGAGCCAGAGCTCCCATTTCCTTGTCCATGGCTTGCTTCCAATTTTGACTTTGAAGCGCATCTTTTTCTGAACGAGGAATAGCTTCCTCATATAAGGCCTTTTTAAACTGTCTCGCATTTTCTGACAAAACCATCTTGGCTAGAGATCCAATAGAATACTGAGAACTTCCTTGCCTTTCAGGAGAGAATCGACGAGGCGGGATGCCCCTATTAGATCTAGGAGGCAACATGTAGGTTTGGGTAACAGGCTCTGGAGGAGGATCAGGTATATCAGTTTCTGGATGAGGATCAGGTATATCAGTTTCAGTCTCTGGTTCAGGGTCAGCAGCGTTAGACACCGAAGAAGGAGTAATTGGAGGTAGCACTGGTTCCGAGTTCAGCTCAGACAACGTAGCGATCTGCTCAGGCGTAGAGGCATCTGTTACATTGGAAGGATATGCATCGGCATCGGAGAAGTCCGGTTCTAGCAGCCAACTTAGTGAGTCACCGATTTTTGGTATATCTGAACTCTCCCCCTGACGGCTAAGGTGGCTGTAGAAAAATTCAGTTTCAAGAAAAGTACAGTGTATGGTCGTGACTATTTGCTGGGTTTCAGGATTATAGCACCGATACCCGTTTTGGTTTATCCCATACCCAAGAAAGACACATTTTTCTACACATGGGGAAAGTTTGGTTCGTTCATGTTTTGGGATATGTATAAAGACAGAGCACCCAAAGATTCGAGGTTGGAGAGTAAGAGGTGGTGGTATTTGAGTGAATGTAGCTAACACATCTAGAGGTGTTTTAAGATGGAGGATTTTTGTAGGATGATGATTTATGAGATAAACAGCAGTAGCAACAGCTTCAGGCCAGAAGGAGAGTGGAACACAAGAATCTATCATCATTGCACGAGTCATCTCGAGAATGATGCGATTTTTGCATTCCACAACTCCATTTTGTTCGGGGGTATAAGGACACGAGGTTTGATGGATTATTCCTTTTTGGAGACAAAAATTCTTCATGGCATGATTGACAAATTCCCCCCCCCCCCCTATTAGTTCTGAGTGTTTGGATAGCTTTATTGAATTGTGTGTGGACCATAGTATAAAAGTGAGTAAACTTATCAAATACTTGGGTTTTATTTTCTAAGAAGTAAACCCACGTAACCCTTGTACAATCATCCACAAATAAAAGAAAATACCAAAATTTATGATTATTTAAAACAGGAGATGGTCCCCAAACATCAGCATGAATAAGAGAACAAACAGATTCAACACGAGTATTATTGGAACGAAAGGATTGTCTATGGCTCTTGGCCAAGACACAAGTTTCACAGTTATTGGAATTAAACTTAGCAAGTTTTGGAAAAAGAGTGTTCAGATAACCAGAGATGGGTGACCTAACCGTCTGTGCCATAACCAGACTTCTCGCTCAGACGACCCATGTGCCAACATCACAGTGCCTCTAGGAGCAATCTCATCTACGTAGTATAAGCCTTCTCTCTCAGTGCCACGTCCAATAATCTCCTTCGTCCGAATGTCCTGTAAAAGACAAAAATTGGGATGAAGAAGTAAGGTACAATTAAGCTCATTGGTAACATGACTAATAGAGAGAAGTTTATGAGATAAATCTGGGACGTATAGGCAATTGGATAAACAGATATTAGGATAAATTTTTATAGTTCCTGCCCCCTTAACAGGTGTAATTCTACCATTGACTGTTTGGACATGAGTTCGTAAGGCTTTGGAAGAGGTCAAAAAATCATTTTTATCAAAGGTCATAGTATCACTAGCACCACAGTCAAAAATCCAATGTCTGTTTTTATCAATAATCTGATGTTGAATATTACTGGCATTAGAATTTTTATAAGGGGAACTAACATGCAATTTGGAGGAAATACTACTAGTATGTGTAGAACCTAAGGGGAAAAAATGTAAATAAGGAGAGGGGCAAAATTGAGAATTAGGGTTAAAGGAGGGTTCAATTTGAAAATTGAACCCTTTACCTCCTATGTGTGTCGCCGCAATCGACGATTCCTCCTCCCTGTTCGGCTCTGTTCTCCCATCTCCTATCGCTCTCGCCGGCGCACCACTCCATCCATTTCTCGCCTGCGCACCAACAGCCCCCCCAAATCCAATTTCGTCAGCTATCGGCGGCAACTCATTTCCCCCAGAAATCCCGACCGCTGCTTTCCCTTTTCCGGAGATGGGAGGTTTGCGATTTCCCTCCCATCATTCAGGATAGCCGACGAGTTCGAAGCATGATTCCTTCGTGTGCTTCTTCTTCCCGCAGTGGGTGCAGTGAAGCTTCGATCGGTCAATTTGTGGTCGAGATGGCTGGGCTCTGGTGCGAGTTTGATTGCTCCGGATAAGGGGTAGCCGTAGAGCAAAACCCGCTCCAATAGGTCCGATTTGTTCTGTTTCTGGGTTGGTTGCCGACTGGAAAATTTTCAATCTGGTGGCCTCTCTTCGAACATGAGCAAAGGCGGACTCGGCACATGGTGAGGGAGTTTCCTTGAGAATTTCCCTTCGGATTGGGTCGAATTTTTTGTCCAATCCAGAGAGAAATTGATACAATCGTCTCTGGTTTATGATGTCTTGGTATTGCTTGATGCCCTTCTCGCAACAATCAATCGGAGTTGGGTTGCTCCGATCGATGTTCATCCAAACTTTCTGCAACTCGCTCCAGTAATCTTCGAGGTTTGCTTCTCCTTGATTTACTTTATTTGCCCGAATTTCAAGATCATATTGTAGAAATGGGTCAGCACCTCCTACATATGTGGTTGCAAGACTATCCCATATAGCTTTGGCCGATTGATGTTGAGCGAAATTGGCCACAAGTTTATTTTCCATATTTTGAATTATCCAAGAGAACACTCTTAAATCTGCTTCCTCCCATTTGTTGAACTTTGAATCTGTCTTTGCAGGTGGAGCCAGGTCGCCGGTGATATGATTCAGCCTTCCTCAGCCGCCGATGGCCACTTTCATAAGCCTTGCCCATAGAGGATAATTGTGGCTGTCTAGTTTGAAACCTAGACTAACCGATTCCGAATTCCTTACTATATCGGCCAACTGTATTGACACTTCTTCTTCTGACATGTTGTCTTTTTGCAGGGATTGAGATGAGAACTGTAGAGTTGCCTTGGTTTAGGCTAAAAGGCTGAGATTGGTATTGAACGGTGATGAACTTATAGTTCTGAGTTCCTGGTTTGAATGGCTTTGCTGATGGCTATGATGAATCATAAATTCTGAGCCTGAGATAAGTTTGGTTTTCTGGGTCTGCAGAGCCAGGATTTTAGTCCTGCTCTGATACCATGTTGATTATTGGACTCAACATATTGAAAGAGAGAATGAGGGAATTGAATTTTTATTCAGACTAGTTCACTGTTTACATTAGATGTTTACATGTTAAATAAGCAAGATGATAACCGTAAAAGGAAACAATCGTAATTGATATCTTCCTTCCCTTTAACAATTGTAATTGATATCTTCCTTATATGGCTTTGTTAGAAGATTTGATCATATCTTCCAACAGGGGCGGGTGGGCATTGCCACCAGTTGTGGTCTTCATTTGGAATGGAAATGTCCTGGACACTAACAAATTCTTCAAGAATTACGGCATTAAAGATGGTGACACAGTAGTTGTCACGGCTGGTCAACCGGTAAGTCCACTCCCAACCACTGACGGGTGCTGCTCCAGACCCAGAAGATATGCAGCCATGAGAAGTAGATAGTTTTTGAGTTGTGCTGGAATGCTTTCTTGAATACATTCTTTTCTTTTTTTAATATCTTGGACTGAAATGCAAAGATATCTTGAATTGATTCATTTGGTTTTTAATGTTTCTTTTCTATGATATGTTCGTTATCTTGCTTGGAATAAATGCATGGGCTACTGGAGGTCTGATTTCAATAACTTTGATATGTTGGTTGTTCCTCTTTCATGTGTTGTTTATTTTCCTAAATCATGGACTGTTTTCTTAATTATTTGATTATGCTTTCTGCATATCTGTTACGTTGAAATGTGGATTTCTCTTGTGTAGAATTATTTCATACTTTCGCTCAGGCTAATGATGGTTTTTGGCATTATTTTTTGAATCTGAGAACCGCTTATTGTTTGTTGAATTCATGAGTTTGTATGCAAGTAAATCTGTACATGCTCTGTTTGTGTGTTGATTTCTTCCTTGAGTGAATATATATGATATGATGATGAAATGCTGGACATGCACATTTGATTGAGAATTTAATTTTCAAAGGAAACTGCAGTTTTAGTTTCCTTTAAAAGAACTTGTTGACTACAGGCATGATTGACATACTTGAAAAAGTGGATCTGCGTGTTGTGTTTTCTCATTCGAAAGTCTACTTTAGTTTCTTCCGTTTTCTCTTGGATGATGTGACTTATGATTAACCTGCACACTATCCTGCTTTGGAATGCCCTATTTTCTCAACTAAGAAGATGATATACCTCTGTGTGAAGCGCAAATGTATCACTTGGCAATAATGGAAATAAAAGAGCGACAGTATCTGCAACAGTATTTTAATTACAAGGTATTGTAATATTAGATCGTTTTGAAGTGGGTTTCGGTGCTGTTCTTATTATTCTTAAGATTGAACAACAACATTTGCATGCCTTTTAATTATATTCTTTTTGCAAATCAGAAACATCAAGAATTCTGTGCTTTAATTCTAACATTTTATCCCAAGCAAATCAATGCTCAATCGTGTGGGCTATAGCCCTGATATTAGTCATGGAGAAGAAAACAAAAAAACCAATCCTCGAGACATTGAGAAGCTTGCCTCCTGTAGTTTCCTTATACTGCTAATTATCTTTCTTTTATTTCTACCCTTCATAATTCTAGCTATTGGCTCTAGACTTTTATTTCACCCAGGACAAGGCTTTGGTTGTTGAGGATAAGAAGAGGCAGTATGCTGCTGCCGAGAAGCATCTTGAAGATGTGGTGCAGTCTGCTCTTGCTTAGCTCGACAGGCTTGTGATCCAATTTTGCTTCGGAGTTCACATGCATTGGTATGTTTGCTTTGCTGCAAATTCTAGTTGCTTTGGACTTATATCTGTTTCTATCACATTCTTGTAAATCTGTTCACATCATAAATGAAGCATGCATCCATGAATCACAACACACAAAAGAGAGAGAGAGAGATCATGGATAGAGTAAAACTAAACATGTCATTTTCTCAACAACCCGACTGTTACCATTAATTATTTGTCTGCATTCCGACCAAAAAAACCATTACTTTCTTCGCCCTAAAAAAATAAATAAATCGTGCAAAAAGACCGAAGCATTTTCCCGTAGTTTCGGCTCACCAATGCTTGTTTCCATGCTCCCGCCGGTGCTGGAGCGAAGACGTTTCCTTAAGTTTAAACAAAAGGGAATTTGTTGAGATTCTCGGAAGATATATATATTTCGAACGTAGATGATAGAGGATTTGTACATATGCATGTAACTTAGGAAGACGACCCTAGCACATATAAATATACTGGTCTGTAATTTTTTAGTTGAATGAAGTTATCTACCGCCATTTTCTACAGACCATTAAATCTGCCAAAATAATTGGAATTCTCCTTCCAAAATTTAATTGCAAATTCTTTCCAATTTACCGCCCGGGAATTGAATACGAAAATCCTAGTTTTAGTTTTAGGGCTTGAATCATAGGGATTCGAGAGTTGAATAAAGTGCATTCCCCAAGTTACTAGTATGACTGTATTACATCGCCAAGGAATAATAAACAGTAGAAAACAATTATTATGGCTAGGCAATCCGACCCATTTGTAAATGGGCCTGGAGGTCCTGCCCGATTCATACAAAATAATACTCCCTCCGTCCCGCTCAAGTAGTCCCGTTTCTCATTTTTTCTTGTCCCGTAAATTAGTCCCGTTTCTAAAATTAGGGAAGATTAATTACAATTAAGAATAATTAACTATTAATTAAATTTAACTAATTAGAATAATACCCAGCCCCCCCCCTCCCCCTCCCCCAACCCCCAAACCCTAAAATTGTGTTCACTATGCGCCGCACACCTCTCACCCCCTCTCTAGACTCTTCAACTCCCCGCCTCTCTCTCGCGGCGATCGCCGTCCCTCACTCCGGCGATTGCTCTCCTCTCTCCGGCGATTGCTCTCTCTCTCTCCGCCATCGCTCTCTCTCGGGCGATATCTCTACCCATCGCTCTCCCTCTGTCTGCGGCCACCCCTCTCCCTCTCTCCGCCGCCGCTCTCCCTCTCTCCGCCATCGCTCTCTCTCGCCAGATCTGTATACCCATCGCTCTCCCTCTGTCTACGGCCACCCCTCTCCCTCTCTCCGTCGCCGCTCTCCCTCTCTCCGCCGCCGCTCGCCCTCTCTCCGCCATCGCTCTCTCTCGCCAGATCTGTCTACCGCAATGATGAGCTCCGTAGCTCTTCATTCTGAGGATGTCTATCCGCCCATGTTGCCCCTGTCGCCCCTCCTTGCAGGCGATGGCCCGGTGGTGTGGGGGGAAGGTTTCTGGGAAACCGACGACCCTGTTGACCCTGTCGTCTCTGTCGCCCCTGTCGCCCCTACCGCCGAGGTTGTTGCCGCCGGGATAGACGGTTCTTTCAGCGACAAGATCGTCCCTGACACTGAAGAGGAAGATGAGCCGAGCAAACTGAGCGGTCCCTTCACTCATTCGCCATGGCTGGCCTTTCAGGTGCAAGATGCTCGAATCCCACTTGAAACGAAGCTGGCGGTGGTTCGAAAATTCTGGGAAATCCAATTCCCTAATATCCGGTCAGATCTGTTCCCCAATTTAATTTTTTGTATGATCTGTGGCATGCCTCTTGTTGGTTCGGTTTTGTTGCATGTGCCTATGATGAGTTGGTTATGTGATGAGCTCTGTTCTGATTTGTTGGTTCTGCTGGCTTTTGCATGTGCCTATGATGAGCTCTGAGGCTCTTGTTGGTTTGGTTATGTTGGTTATATGATGAGCTCTGTGGATTTTGTTGGTTCTGTTGGCTTCTGATATGTTGCATGTGCCTATGATGAGTTGGTTATGTTTGTTATGTGATGAGCTCTGAGGCTCTTGTTGGTTCTGCTGGCTTCTGATTTGTTGCATGTGCCTATGATGAGTTGGTTATGTTGGTTATGTGATGAGCTCTGTTCTGATTTGTTCGGTCTGTGTAAATATATTTGAATTGTGAATGGTTGTATATATAGATTTCATCGGGAAAACAAAGAATTTGTATTTGCCTCCTTTTTATTTAGTTCCCTCCTTTTAAATTTGAATGTTTTTACTATTCACCTTTCATTATTTATTGTTTTTTATTAATCCACTAACTAATTAAATCCCTAAACATCCCTAATCACTTTAACATTGGTTATTGTGCCCCGGTGAAGTGGGACTACTTCACCGGGACGGAGGGAGTAATAAATTGGACTAAAAAAATTACAAGTTCGATTTTATATGAATTTTTTTATATATATATATTTTTTAGATAAGATTTTATACCAATTTGAATCAACTTTTTGTTTGAGTCCAAAGCAATAGAAAATTCGACGATATTTTTAATGTTAAAAATACATTATTATATTAGCTATCTTGATTGATTAAAAAGTGATATTAATTAGGTTATATTTGTAAACAATAAAATTGTATTGAATTTCAACTATGCTTTGTTTATTTTTTTTTTCTTGCAAAAGTGAGAATTGTAAATTTTTATGAGATGTGCTATAAAAAAAAAAAAAGAAGAGTCGTGTGGAGTGACAATTCGTGCAAATCTAACTTATGGAAAGATTTAATTCATATATGAATTTGATATGTTAAAATCTAATTATTTGATTAATGAATCAATTCGACAAGGAACTGAATTGAATAAATTTTAATCCATATCTATTATTATTATAATGGTATAGATTCAAATTAGATAATGGTATTGTATAAAAAATTAACAATTCGACAAAGAATGTCGCCAGTTGCTTCGATTGTATAGTAAAGCAAAATAGATTGATTAGCAATTCTAGGTTTGATTAAGGCAGCAATTTCTTATATAGTATAGATGTAGGTGTTTTGATGAATGAGATTTTATCAAACAGATGAAATTGCCTGTGAGAATCCGGTGCTTGGGAAATTATTAACTTTGATTTGAAAATTATCCATCCATCCATCCATCATAATAGCATATGAAATCTTCCGAAATAACAATAAGAAGCAATTTAATTTGGTTTGGATTGAACACAACACATTGCATTTCTTGAACTGATGAATAAAATTGAAAACCAAAAACAAAGTTATTAATTCAAAACGCAATAATTGAACTGATTTACACGTGCCCTATATCTAACGAGCACAACATCACCATCTTGAAAAGAGTAGCTCTTGAAAGTTCTCCAGGGATCCAGAAAGGTGTTGTTGTGCACGAACAACATAAGAGATGTATCTAACAATGTATTGAGCCTCATAATATAGAAAAGCCGTGCTATCTTGTCCCCCAATTTCACAAAGATGGATAACTTCTTTCCCTCTCCATACTCCAACCTCATTCCTACTCGTGTCTGGTTTGTCACTCGCTTTCGCTTTCGATTTCGATCATCATCATCACAACTTTCTGGGATAACTACACTAAAATTCAATATCAGCTTAACGTCAACAACTGAGTCTTGAACAATTCCACACTCCATCAGTGACTTATTTGCAGGTAAGATCTTATCGTTCAGGCAAATGCGACTTATCTTTTCAATTGGAAACCCTTTCTTCTCACACAAAATATGCTTCAGTTGAGTAATTGTGGTGGAACCAGGTAACGCCATTGGTATAATACTTACATCTTTTGTTGAAGTTCCATCGCTTGCCCGATCGAATTCATCTGAAGCTGCTGGATTGATCTCCTTTTACATTTTTCAATCTAAAAAGCTAGGTTTTGAGAAAATTGAGGTTGGGTTTTAATTCTTAACTAGGTTATTTATAACACTCAATTCCTATCCATCTTAGAAGAAAGATTATCGGATTTTGTTAGATAACCAAAAAGATAAGTGTATTTATATTATATCTAAATTCTAAACACATAACTAACTCATTAGGCTTTTTTTTTAAAAAATATTTGAATTTGGAGTTCCTATAATATTGGAAAAAATCTCGTAAAATTCCAACTACCATAATTAATGTTTACAAACCCTATTTTATTGTAGTATTAATGAATTATAAATAATATTGATATTGAAAAATATGTAAATAAAACTGTAATACATAAACTGTACACAGATTCTAAATATAGAATGTAGAAAGACTTAAATAAAGATAATAAAAAAGAAGACTGATATGATGAAGATTTAAATCATTATTAATATTGAAAAATATGTGAATAAAGCTGCGGAAAGAATAATTTGTAATGAAATTTAATTATATATATACACGAAGAATATTGAATTAGATTCATACAAGGAATTGATTCAGCGGTTTTTAATTTTTTTGAATTTGGAAAATGATGGTTGTGCTTTCAATAATTTAGGAATTATAGGAGAATTGTCGAGGACTTAAAAGATAGTTTAATTATTAATTTAGGATTCGAAAGATGATTTCTCAATTAAGGACTTGAAAGATCAAACAATTCTCAATCCATGACCTGATAATGAATTCCTGAGTTAAGAATTGTATGATTCTTCAGATCCTAAATTGAGAATTTTATGATCTTTTAGGTCCTGAATTGATAATACTCCTTTTAAATACTATATGTTATGAATTATTGTAGTCTTTCCTCTTTTATTGTATGTTTTGATGTGTTAAACAAACCATTAACTAGTGAGTCTCTAGGTTAGATTTGTTCAAACTTGTAATGTCTTGTATTAAGATTTATCAAATTGTAAGGGCCTGATAAAAAAGCACTTTTGGGAATCTGTTAGCTGAAATGCATTCACTGTTCCGATGTCGAGTAGCTTCTGAATCTCTTCGTGTACGGCTTGGATTTTCTCAGCAGAGAACTTTTGCCTTCTCTATTGCACCGGTCTGAAGTTCGGGTCGACCTGCAGCCGGCGGGTGATGATTAAAAGGTCGATATCGGTCATATCTCGGTGCGATCAGGCGAAGACGTGGACCTTAGATTTGAGGAACTACACCAGAGGGGTGCGGACTTCTAGGGTCAACTGTGACCCGACGAAGGTGGTTCATGATGGATCGGAGGGGTCAATGGCGGTCTCCTCGAGTTCTTCGGCCTCAGGTCGGGTAGCTAAGAGGATCTGCTCAGCATGTTTTGAGCACAAACAACTTTAAAGCTAGCATATACTAGTAATATTTCTAATATGCTCGGACTTTTGCCTTCTCTATTGCACCGGTCTGCAGTTCGGGTCGACCTGCAGCCGGCGGGTGATGATTGAAGGGTCGATGCCGGTCATATCTCTGTGCGATTAGGCGAAGACGTGGACCTTAGATTTAAGGAACTGCACCAGAGGGGTGCGGACTTCTAGGATCAACTGTGACCCGACGAAGGTGGTTCATGTAATACCCCAAGCTTAATTAAACCTTTGTATTGATCAAGTGATTTAATAAAGAGAAATTTCGTAATTTGAGAGCATTTGAATTATTTAATCTTGATTGAGAAAGTTAATTAGCTTGGAATTATGTGTGATATTGGAAGAACTTCCAAGGAATTATTGAGATAAGATGAAATTATTATGTTGTAATGAAGTAGGGTAATTCATAGGTTATGAATTATATGAAGATATGGGATATTATTATGGGAATTCATGTATATGTATATATATATATATGTATATTAACATTTTATATATATTAATAGGAGGGATATATTTAGATTTACATTTATATATAAGAATATGTATATTGTATGAGATGGAAGTGGTATCTAGACAAATATATAGTGGAGATGTACTTCATTTGCTCTCTACCTTATTCTAGCTAATAACCAACCAACCTCCACCCAAACCCTAAAACCCGCCACCTTCCCGGCGACTTTTCGGCCGGCGACTTTTCGGCCACCCCCGACTGAGCGGCCACCGCCATTCGAAAGCTCTCACTCTCAGCTTCAATTCGAGCTAAAGTGGGCTTCGAGAGGACGAGTTTTGACGGAGATATCGAGGTGAGAAGTTTGGGTGTTCACCACTCTTGATTTCGAGTTTTGAGGATAGATCTTGTGTATTTGGCTATAGAATCAAATTTGGTCGATTGTAATGTGTTCCAAACCTTGTAGGGATCATTTCGATACCAAGAGAGTCAAGTTTACCGACCGGAATCGAACGCCACCGCCGTGAGAGGAGTTTTCCGGCGAGCCTGCTTACACCCATCGTTTTTTGTGTTAGATTCGTGTTTGAGGGCTTGAATCATGTTCTAGGGTGTTTAGGGATCATTTATATGCAATTGCATGTGAAGTCCGGTGGTAATTTTGTGAGATAAGTCGAGTTGCAGGTCGTCCGATCGCAAAGTCATCGGAGAAGACGACTCACGTCGATCGACACAGTATGGCTGTTGATCGACGTGAACCTGTTGACTTCGTCGATCGACGCGAGCTTGTAGATCGACGTGAGAAGCTCGTCGATCGACGTGAGCCCGTCAATCGACGCGAAATCCCATCGATCGACGCAGAGTTCAGAGAAGGGATAATTGTGTTCTTTCGTTCCATTCTTGTTCGATTTGAGTAATATCCGTTATCTGAGTTCAATACATGGTTTTAGAAGCATGATAAGAGTTTAAGCGTGCGTATTTAAATACCTTGGCCGATAACCGGAATGATGAGGATGAATAAGTTCGATTACATGTTAAGTTGTATGAGTTCATTTTGTCCTAGATCGTTCGTCCTAACATTAGCTATCCCCGATTGATTGTAGGAGATTGAAAGTTGGAGAAGGATAAGTTTAGCTAGCAGAAAAAGACATCTATACCTAAAGCCAAACACCAGGTGGAAAACTATTTTAATTATACAAGTAAACGTATGTTTTCTTTTCAAAATGTGTTAAAATGTTTTGTTTTAAATGAGATGCTATGCATGTTTCGTCTTGTTATATATGTCCTCTGTTGTCTGCTAACAACAGAGAGGTATTAATGAGACAAGAACCATGTACGTTAAGTACTTGAGCTACTCTTATTAATTACGTTAAGGTTTGCTACCTTATGATTGTGATTTGGGTGAAATGGTGGGACCGTAAACCCTGGAAGGATGATAAGCACGGGTGAAATGGTGGGACCGTAAACCCTGTAAGAAAGTATTTGATTATCATTATACGATCGGGTCTCGATGATGTGTATACCGAGACTAGTGCACTTTGATGACAGGAGGTTGAGTGTGTATTCATTCCTAACTGGTCATCGTAACTTGGGAGTCGGCCAACTTCCAGTTACAACAATGTGAACAAATATAATATCATGTTAAATAGCTGAAAATGTTTTAGATAGCACGGTTCTTTTCAACAAAACCCTGTGTCTATCTGTGTGCGTTTCATAGTATGTTCTCCTATATAATGTATGTTTTTCGGGCATGTTTTGTAGGGTTTGAGTCTACGATGGACAACACGAGTTGCCATTAATTA
>JAPKLW010001769.1:116746-128904 GCA_026898455.1 Plectranthus barbatus | reverse complement strand
TGTACAAAACACTTAATCATATATGCTTTCAGTATATAATCCCAACATATTTTTCATTGAGTACATTAGACTCAACCCCTCGTATTGTTTTTAAAATACGCAGGTTGAACAGCGAGGATGGGAGTCCAGTGGTGTAAACAGGCAAAGTGGAGAGTTTTGAAATTTATAGATCCTGAAATATGCAACTTCATATGCATATCTCCATCACGTTACACACACGCTGCTACACGCTCTGTTATTCCTTCCCATCTTTTGGATATTTGATTGTTTTAAATGTTTTTTCCTTAAACTTAAACACGAAGTATGACTTCTGACGTTTTAATTATCTTTACGATTTATTTTTAACCTTCCGCTTTATTTTATTAAGAAAATGTTTGGGAAAAACTTGAACATCAATGTAACGTGTCCCCAAATTAGGGAAGGTCAGTTGGGGGCGTTACAGTTCATGATGGATCGGAGGGGTCAATGGCGATCTCCTCGAGTTCTTCGGCCTCAGGTCGGGTAGCTAAGAGGATATGCTCGGCATGTTTTTTAGCACAAACAACTTTAAAGCTGGCATATTCTAGAAATATTTCTAATCTGCTCGGCATGTGCTCAAGTGCTTTGGGTCAAGCAACAATTACTTGATTATGAGGTCGAAACTGGGTGTGTACTGATCTACTGTGATAATAGCAGTGCAATGTGCATCATAAAGAACTCAATTCACCATTCTAGAACAAAGCACATCGACATAAGGCATCACTTCATCAGAGATCATGTAGAAAAGAAGGATGTGTCCGTAGAGTACATCCGAATTGAAGACCAACTTGCGGACATCTTCACCAAACTACTCTCAGAGACCGAATACAAAGAGCTTTGCAAATAAAATAATTAATTTTATCCTGGTATATCATTGTTTTATTTGAATAATATATTTCTGATAATATAATTTAATAACATAGTTAACAACATTTTGTTTATTTGAATGTGTAACATTGTGGAATTAGGTGAAGCAAATTTTTATCATTGACTTCTTGAAATAAAGAAAAAGTTAGTGATGGACAATAATTAGTTGATTATGTATTTTTCATTGTTTTACTATATAGTTATCATTGTACTATTTAATAATTTGCATCCAGCTTTGTTTTTAAATATTATCTTAAATTAAATTTGATGTGTTGGATATTAGATCATTAGTAGTATTTCGGTCTGTCATTGTTGTATTGCTGAAATAATGAGAGATTGTTTGTGGGGGAAGATATTAGCACATTTTTTATGTATCATTTTTTAAAAATATAGGTATCATTGTTTTGTAAGAGTATTGTCATTGTTATTATTACATAACAAATATTTATTGTGTTTTTGTTATACATGATTGATGTATTTGTTAAGAAACGTAGTTACCCTGTTATAATTGCAGTCATTTTGTAAATTTAACTTTATCATTGTTGCATTCTATGTTTGTCATTCTGTTCATAAGTTATATTATCTTAAATTAGATGTGTTTAAATTATATCATTAATTGTTTTTTGTGTATGTAATTGTTGTATTGTAGAAACAATGTAAAATTTTATGATGGGAATATTTTTTGTAGTTATGAACTATTCATTATTGTAAAAGGTACATGTCATTGTTTAGTTGATTTTTTATCATTGTTTTATAATTAAACAAATAATTTGTGTAATCTTATTGTTCCCAATAGTCATTGTTATTGGAATGTCATTAATTAGTTAAATTATTATCATTGTATTATATTTAATCAAATATAAAGTGTGATTTGACTCTACACAATACGCATTGTTATTGGAAATTTATTTTTTGTTAGACATGTATAATGATCATTGTTATTTAGTTTCTTATTGCTCATTAACAAATTTTTCATTAGAATTTCTTTAAGTATAATATTTTTTTGCAAGAACTAAACGTACAAGAAGCACAGAGGTTGACTTAACCACTGTGGAATTCCCTTCTAGGCAACCCAATAAGGAAAAAAAAATCTACTAGTGATATAGTTGATAACAAAGGCCGTAGAGAGCTGGCTTCAAAAAGAAATCCTGAAACCTTAATTTCGTTGATGCATACTTTTAATGAGAAACAAGTTAAGACAATCAATGATATGAGTTTTGGTGATTAGAAAACTTCGAGGCTTTTACATGTAGAATAGTTTTGCATGATAATAGAAGGTTACATATTAGTGCATGATAGCTCTCATAAAGAGTTATCTTTTGGTCTCTTTTTATGAACTTTAGATGTTGTTTTGAATAAGATGCTTAGTAATCAAAGTCCTTTTTGCTTGTTTATGCTTATTTGTAAATAGGTCATGGTATTTTAAATTATGCAAGTATTAATAAGTTTCTGCAAGCTTTAGGTGAAGTTTTGACCAGGTTCGGAATGCTAGAGCCTACCTGCCGCATGCTGATGAAAGACATGCTTGAGCATAGGAGATGCATGAACAGAAGGCTGAAGACTTTCTCTCTCCGGGACCATTTGGGGACAATGATAAAGGTCCTTTTTGATCTTGTCTGTTGGGAGGACAGGTGGCACAAAAGGAAGCTGATCCCCTTTCTGGACGAAACAATGACACCTTAACACGTGGAAGCATCCAAGGGAGAGAGAGGAGATCAACGACTGTGGGAAAGAAAATGAGAAAATATCAACAAAAGGGAGAAGCATTTTTTGGGAGAGCGGATAACACTCGTGGGAGATATGCACGCACAGAGGAAGTAACCGGCGATCGGAGAATCAGCTTGGTGAGGGAGTAACCGGAGTAGAAGGGATCATCATCTATAGTTCGCTTTAGATTTTTAATTTGTATTTTGATGATGAATGGTCTCGTGCTTTTATTTCTTTTATTTTCAAGTATGAGCTAACTCTATTTAACACTTGGGTTGTGGAACAAAACATCATTTGCTTGAATATATGTTAGAATCAAGTTTCGCATGACTGAACTTATCTTTGATCCTGTTTTCAATCGTTTCTTGAGCACGACAGTGGATAGAAACCCATCACTTATGGAGACCGAAAGGTGAAATAGACCGAGGGGATCTTAGATAATTGTGTTAATTTCATAGACATATGAGACGGCACAACTTAACTGAGCTTAGTTTGATAACTTCATCATCCAATCACTGAGAGATGCATAGACATATGAATCCTGGTGAGAGGGTGTAGATCTAGTAGAACGACAGTTTGCTAGGCAGGTTTAGAAAAAGTTCTAAGGTTTAGAGGAATACGGGACATAAACTCTAGCATACAGGATAGCAGTGGTGAATTGTATTCCATAACCCGAGTGTGTTTTCTAGTATTTGTGAATCCATCTATAACATTTATGCTCATTTTGTGGAACGAAGAAGTATTATTGATCTTAGCTTTAGCTGGAATTATAGTTTATGCGTATTTATGTTTTGATTAGAATTAAGACAAAGACATTCCCCTCGATTGCAAACAATTCATAGTGCACAATTTAGAAACCCACTCCCTTGGGTACGATATCTGGTCTCATTGGACTGTATTACTTGTGGTCTGTGTATACTTGCACATTAGTCCTGTAGTAACACTATAGTACACAACAAGTTTTTGGCGCCGTTTCCGGGGAGTGTTGTTTTTTAGTCTGAATGCTATTATATTGCTTGATTACTGCTTTCATTTTATTTTTAGTATTTTTACTTGTTTGATTAACAAGGTGCCGTAGTGTTTTAATATTCAGGTGTGAAAAGTTTGTGAAAAAAAATATGACAAATCAAGATGGTGTTGCTGGAAATGGTGGAAACAACTTGGTGAATATCTTGGCTATGGCTAATGATAAAGACAAACCTATTCGCTGTTATGCAAACCCGCTGTTCCAGGAGCTGAAACCAAGCATTATGTGGCCTGAAATTGAAGCTAACCATTTTGAGTTGAAGACGGTAATGTTCCAAATGTTGGAGTTCATAGGCCGATTTAGTGGCCAACCCACCGATGATCCCCATATTCATTTGCGGTATTTCTTGGAGGTTTGTGACTCTTTCAAGCTGCAAGGTGTGAGTGCAGAGGCACTAAGGATGAGGCTATTTCCCTTCTCATTGAGGGATAGTGCTCGATCATGGTTGAGCTTACTTCCACCCGAATCTATCACCACTTGGAATGAGTTGACCGAGAAATTTTTGATGAAGTATTTCCTAGCTGCAAAGATTGCCATGTTTCGAAATGAGATTATATCTTGTAGGCAAGAGGATGAATATGTAAGTGAAGCTTGGGAACGGTTTAAGGAGTTGCTAAGAAGGTGCCCTTACCATGGGATTCCTAATTACATTCACATTGAGACTTTCTACTTTGGGCTAAATTTGAATTCAAGGATGATGTTGGATGCATCAGCAAGTGGAGCCTTATTGTCCAAATCCTATGAGGAAGCATGTGAACTGCTAGACTTGATATCATCCAACAACTATCAATGGGAAGATCCAAGAGCTGCTCCAGAATTAACTCAAAAAGTGTCAGGAATTCTACAAGTGGATGCTCTCACTACTGTTACTGCACCATTGGCAGCAATGGGTTCAGCAATTGAGAGTATTGAGCATAAAATTTGTCCCCAACCATTGTTGCAAAAGGACAAATCTATGGTGGCATCAAGTTTTTATTGTGGAGAAGCACACAAGTTTGAAGAGTGTCCAGCTGATCCAACATCTATATGCTGTGAAGAAAATCTGAATTATCAGCAGAACCAGGGGAATAATCCATATTCCAACTCATGCAACCCAAGGTGGAGGAACTATACCAATCTTTTATGGTATGAGTCAGAAAATTCCAATGTTGCAGCGTCTGAGCAGCATAAGTTTGGGAGTTCTGGTTTCCAACAGCAAAATCACAAAATCAACAAAGAACTGAAGCACCACTTGGGAAGCAGCTGAATTCATCGGAGGATATGCTCAAGGAATTTGTTACAAAAAAAAGCAACAATGAGTCTGAGTCAGGATGCCCTTATTCAAAGCCAAGCAGCTTCACTTAGAAGTTTGGAAGTGCAAGTTGGGAAATTGGCAACTGAGCTGAGAAATAGACCTCAAGGCTTACCACTAAGTGTCACTTTCATCAGAGGCCAGAAAAAGAATTTGTCAAAGCATTAACATTGGGGAGTGACAGGAAACCTGGGGAATTGTCCACTGCACAGGGTCACAAAGCTGAAAAAGAATCACAGAAACATACTGCACTTCATGCTGTAGCACAGGAGCAACATATGATTGCTAAGAGGAAGTTTGCAACTCCACCACCACATTTTGCACATGGGGTGAAAAAGCAAAATGACGAAATGAAGGAGTGTCCTGCAACTGATGTGTTTGATGTTTTTACTGGGGAAATGCACGAAGAGTTGTACATGGAGTCCGAGCAAGTTGAAAATGATTACACTGAGTTTGAGGAGCTAAGTGATGATGAAAACTTTGAAAAATCTGAATCTCTTGAGTTGCCACAGGGGGAATTTCAGATTCTTTCCCCTCAACAACCAGAGCTGGTATTGGACTCTTTGCTACCTCATTTGGAATATGATGATTTGGAGGATGAGGACACATTACCCTTGAAAAATCCAAAACCACCTGATATTTGGTACATGGGTAAAGAGTTTAGCTCTTTGAATTCCATGGAAGAGATTTTGCTGAGAGAAGGTTGCAATGGTTTTGAGGAACAACAACAAGTCAATCATGTCAATGAAGTTGTGGAGGAAGACTTGATCAAATGTTTCGATCCTGGAATCAAGAATTCAATTTTTTATAGATATTTGGTCTACCTTGTCCAATGTGCTACAAAGGAAAGAGATGTAACAAATATTGCTGCTTGTAATGAATCTGTTCCCAAGAGGGTTTTGACTGAAGGGTATGTTTGTGTTGACTACAAGAAGAGGAAAATAGTGAAGGAATACTTTGTTGGAGGGGTCGATAAAGAGAAGGCTCCAGCCTCAATGAATGATGCTTAAGAGGAGAGGTACTTTGGGCTTTTTAAGAGTCTCAAACTCTTTGGTAATTGAGATAGCCCCTGAAATTTTACTGCTTTCATTTTATTTCTTGTCATTTAGTTAGTTTTATTTCCGTTATTTATTTTCTGTTTTAGTTATTTTGTGATGCTCTAGCCTGGGAGTAGCATTAGCTAAACTGTGAGAGAGGGATGTGATGCTGAATATCAAGACAAAAACAAATTCTTCCTGCAGCAGCCAGGCACAATCAGAGCTAAAGAGAAAGGAAATGCAATCACCTCTGCTGGCCCGTGACCCTTTGGTTAATTCGAAACTCATTCCACAAAAAAAAAAAACAATTTAGTTTATATTTTACTTTTATATGTTAGCTTTTGTTGGTTATTTTAGTTGTTTGTTTGTTGGATGTGAATATTTGATGTTTTTATTTTAGTGTCTTAGGTTGTGGTTGCCTGATTGATTTATGATATTTTAGTCAATGCTCATTTCTATGCCCGATGATGTGTCCATTCATTTCTTTCTTATCTTTTGGCTTCATGAATAGTTTTTGGTTTAGCATGTTTTGTTTTCTTCAGATATCTAGTTTTAACTTGGTAAATCATGACTGATTTGAGTTCCAAGTCCGTGAAAAAAATGGAATTCTTTTTGAAAAACTACATCTTGTTAGTTCAGTGATTTGGCATGATTTGAGCTATTTTGCCTTGTGATATGTGTGAAATAGTTACCTCTTACTTGTCCGATAGCAGATTTGAGGCAAAATTAGGATTTGTGCCACTTATAGAAATGATTTAGGCCATCTTTCACCTATTTGAGCCTTCTACCGCTTCATTTCATTCACAAGTTTCCTTTGCACCTTTCTTTGTGCCTTACGCCATTTCTTTCATCTCCCCTACATGCTTAGCCAATTATCCATACACTCACCCTTATCCAGGAGTATCTTTAACTCTATTAAACATTTAGGACAATCTTTGTTCTCATTTTTTCCCCCCGGGGGGGGGGGTACACACATGTCTTTACATGTTGTAGTCTTGGTGTTTTGTGTTCAGTTGGAATAATCAATGCTGAAGCTTTCCAGTAGCATGAGTTGTATGGCTGAAAATGTTGAAGAGCCAAAGTTTTGTATCTTGTTTTAAAAAAAGAAAAAGAAAACGAAAATACGAAGTTATAAAAAAATAAAAAAAAAGAAAAAAAGAAGAAGAAGAAGAGAAAAAAAAAATGAAAAAAATTATGAAAAAAATGAGTATAGTTTGTTTTATTTTTATCTTTTGGGAGTGTGTGCCCTTCTCCTTTGTTGATGTTCCCGTTTAGAATAAGTCCTAAATTGAGATGTTGAATTATGCTCCTGGATGATAGTCACTTAAACCATATTTACCCATCCTTAACCTTAACCTTACATTACAAGCCATGAAGTCCTTTTGATCTATGAGTGGCATAGATTCCATTAGTGGAAAAAATGTTAAAGGTCAAGTGGGAGTGAAAATAAGTAACATTGATGATCACTGAGCTTGATGAAATAGCTTGAGTCGTGTTGAAAAGTTGTGTTATCTGATGTTGAGTCATCTTGTTTTTGGAACTTGGGACTTCAAATTTGATTGAGGTGCTTTGTTAAACCGATGAGATATGTTTTTAACAATTTCATGCTGATCATAGACTATTTTGTTTAGTCTTTCTTTTTACAATTTTGCTGAGGGCATGACGGGATGTTGCTTAGGCTAAATTTGACTATCTCATGAGGGCTTGTACATTGATGTTTGTTTGTCTATTTTTGTCTTTTGTTTGTGTCTTAGTAGCTTGAGGACAAGCAACATCTTAAGTTTGGGGGGGGGGGGGGTGATAACTCCCTAAAGGAGTTATTATTTTAATGTTTTATAGGTGTCTTTTATGTTTTTTCGAGTGTTTCTAAACCGTTTTAATTGTTATTGTGTTGTATTTACTTTGTTTGCATTATATGTCTTGTATAGTTGTGTTTTGTTGTTTTTAGTTGTTTTGCAAGGAAAATGAGTGAGATTGACTAGGTTTCAATCCAAATGAGTGAAAGAGTATCTGCTGACTGTTATGCTAGAGCATGGGAGTAGCATTACTGGGAGCTGAGAGACTGCACCAAGGGGGGACCACTTTGCTGTCACAAAAGCAAAAGTACTTTTCAGAGCTGTTTCTAGCTTGACAAGTGTCACTCGAATTTTGGAGACAACACACAAGGGCAAAACAAGCAGAACACCTTTTTTTGGATAAAGTAGGGCACAACAAAAGGGGATTTTTCACCATTACACCATAATTCTTAGAGAAAAAGCCACTTTTTAGAGAGAGGAAACTTAGGAGCTGTGCAGAGATGGAGTAAGGAGAAAACCAGCAACATTGACACTTGTCAAGCTAGAAACAGCTCTGAAAAGTACTTTTGCTTTTGTGACAGCAAAGTGGTCCCCCCTTGGTGCAGTTTCTCAGCTCCCAGTAATGCTACTCCCATGCTCTAGCATAACAGTCATCAGATACTCTTTCACTCATTTGGCTTGAAACCTAGTCAATCTCACTCATTTTCCTTGCAAAACAACTAAAAACAGCAAAACACAACTATACAAGACATATAATGCAAACAAAGTAAATACAACACAATAACAACTTAAAACGGTTTAGAAACACTCAAAACAACATAAAAGACACCTATAAAACACTAAAATAATAACTCCTTTAGGGAGTTATCAAGTATAAACAGCAATCAGATTAACGAATATTTGAGCTTAAACACATTTGATAAACACTTGCTAAGTCGAGACCTTAGCAAGATACGTGCAAGATTGATTTAATACTTTCGCTGCATATAAAACACTCTGATCAGGGACCAACAAGTGGTATCAGAGCGGTTGGTCTTTACAGACTAGCTGCTTCTTAGTCGCTTAGGACCAGATCCAGATTTTTCTTGCATATCTGTGTTTCTATGTTTAACTCAGGTTCGAAGCAATGGCGCACAATGCAAGGCTTGCAAAATTCTCTCCAGAATCCTACTCTACCTGGAAAAAGAGGTCCATGATCACACTGATGAATGTACATCCCGAGATGAGACTTGTGATCAAAAAGGGGCCAATCAAGATCCAGAAGGTAAAGATAAGAGTTGGAGAACACGTAACAGGACCAAACATAATGGTTGACAAGCCATTTGAAGAATGGACTCAAGAAGAACGAGCCCGTGATCAACTAAATTACCTAGCCATGGATTTAATATTAGGTGCCCTGTTACCTACATTAATGGTAGAAGCGTCGGAGTACGAAAATGCCAAAGAAATGTGGGATTTCCTTGGTACTCTAAGTAAAGAAACAAATCAGATGAAGAGAAACAAGCTACAACAATGAGTAGACAAGTATGAATCTTTTCGATTGATTCCAGGTGAAACCATCGAGGACATGGAGGCGAGGTTCAACAACATTGTAGCTGAGGTGAAGAAATTGGGAAGAACGTACGAGCTTCCTGACATGAATTCAAATATTCTCTCAAGACTTCCGAAGGAGGATTGGTTCGTCAAAGTAACCAGTCTGAAAGAGAAAGATCTATCAACAATCAGCACCAAAGAAGTTTTTGCTCAATTCAAGGCCCATGAATGGGACATCACACAGATCAACAAACACGAAGTTGTTCGTGCTGGAGTAATCACTGAGGAACCAGTCGAGCATGTTGCATTCTTCGTGAGGAAAGACGGATATAAGTGGAAAACAAAGAAGCCATTCCACTCAGATCGATCAGCTCGGTCCAGTTCAACAAAGGAGATTATTTCCACCAGGGAGTCCAAATTCAAAGAAGCAGAATGCTCAATCAGCAAGCTGGAAGATCAGGTGAAAAGGTTGCAGAAGCTGCTACTGAAAGCCAAAGGGAAGAAAGAGGATTTCCAACAAAGTTAAACAGCAGATAGCAGAAATGTCAAGAAAGCGCCAAGAACATGCTACGAATGTAATTCCCCGGATCATCTGAAGTTTGAATGTCCACGAGTAGATCGATAAGAAAGATAAAGATTGAGAAAGTTGTTTGAAAGACGAGCTTCAAAAGCTGTCACCAAAGCTTTATTGACAAGGACGGAAATACCAGACATCCCAGATTATGACGATGAAAATTAGTCATCAGAAGATGAGAGGATGTTCTCATGGTGTTCATGGCAGATATCAATGAAGAGCAGACAACAGAATCAGCTCTAGCTACCGCAGGAAACTAGGTAACAAACTCTATTGTGTCCATGACTTCTATTTCCAATAGTATGCATGACACTGCTAATTCTTATTGCTCAGAATTGGATGAGATAACTTTAGAATATTTTCTGAAAGAGTTTTCAAAAGTTCATGCATTAAAGGATATTTTAGTAAAAGAAAATTCCTCTCTGAAATCTCAGCTTTCTATTTTGACCAGTGAAATTGAGAAATCTAGGTCAGCAGACGAGGAATTTTCAAAATTGAAAACAGAATTCTTCTCCTTGAATGAGAAATTTAGCATTTAAAACAGGAGAATGAAGTTTTGAGAAGCAATAACTCTGTGCAAAATGTGTGTCAATGCAAATTTTCTAAAAGCATGAGAGATTTGAATGACATTCTAAGTGTCCAAAGAAGTTTGAAGAATTTCGCTGGATTAGGTTTTGATAGAGAAACGTCTTGCGATGCTGAATCAAGCAAGATAAAGAAAATTGTTTTTGTCCCAGCAAATGAGAAGATTCAGCAAACTGCTAGGAAAGATAAGAGGTAAAATTCTAAGTCAATTGCTCAGCTGACTGCTCGGCAAATATTAAATTATCTAACTGCTGAGAAGAGGCCAGCGAAGTCAGGGTATGTAACTCAGCAAACTGTCTCATCTGCTAGGAAGGTTCATACAAACCCTAGCAAGGCTAAGCAATCTACTGAGGTTGCAAGGAAGCCAGCATACACTCTAAGTAGAAGGGACGCCTACTTGAGGCCAGAGTCTAAATCAAACCATTTTCAAAAGATACTGATGGCTCGACACACCACTACACATTCCTACGCAGATTTCAGTTATTATACCAATAGGAATGGAAGGCTAGTGAAATGTGATGACAAACTGATGAGAATCAAGGTGGTCCAATATTGAAGAATTTAATTAAGTCATTTGGTCTTAATTAAATTATTGAAGGGTCCAAAATTGAAGTATTTAATTAAGTCATCTGGACTTAATTAAATTATTGAGGTTGTGATTTATGAGAGATAAAGATATAACAGGATACTATTGAAGAAAAGAGAAGATTTGATTCGTCTTGAAATATCTTGGATATTTATTAGATTTGATTTTTAGCAATATTTGATTTCTAGATTTGATAGATTTGATTTTTAGCAAGATTTGATTTTTAGATTTGATTTGATTTCCTAGTTAGATTAGGTTTAGAGATTTGATTTTCTCCCTATAAATAGGGCTTCATATTTTCATTGTAATTCAGTTTTCAGTTCAATAATAATTTTGTGAGTTATTTCTCCAATACTAAAAACTCATGAATTTATGTGGATTACCTTGAAATTCAAAATTGACTTATCAACCGGACTTACACATCTGATTGTGGTGCCTTCTACCGTTCTGCGTCATTCGTTATTCAGCTTCTTGGGGCGTATATGAGATTTTTCTGTAATACATCATTTGAATGGTCGATAGTTTCTTCAGCTTCTTGGGGTGTATATGAGATTCGTCTTGAATACGTCATTTGAAGGGTCGAATTAGTGTTGTTGGACTTGCATCCTATTGTCATTTACGTTCCAGCTATATTCGAGTCATTTTCGCGTCGTGTCAACTCTTGTTCCTGGGCTGCGATCTAAACCTTCCCGGCAAGGATCGTATCATTTTGGTATCAGAGCCAGGTTGTGTCTTTCTTTTCTTTTCCTTTTGGTTCAATTCGGTGTCTTGTCCGTTCGTGTCTTGTCCGCTTCATTTATTCGTGTCAGTTTTCGTTATTTTTATTTTTATTTTCCTTTTTTAATTATTATTTATTTTATTTTCGTTTTTAAAATTATTATAATTATTATTTTCAGTTTTCCATCTTATTATATATCTATATCATCAATATTTATCCATATCTCATCTATATCATATATATCTCATTCATATTTATCTATATCTATCCACTCCATATTCATCCATATATTTATGCATATCTTCTAATATTTATCCATATATATCTTATCCATATTATCATATTCATATCCATATATATCTCATTCATTCATATATATATATATATATATATATATATATATATATATATATCTATCA
>JAPKLW010001769.1:104901-116646 GCA_026898455.1 Plectranthus barbatus | reverse complement strand
CTTTCATCTATACCTATCTGATTGAGGGATTAAGAAAGTTATAATTTGAGTGATACACGAGCGTTGAGTGATCAATCATTATGAGTGATACACGAGAGCTTGTGAGGTGGTGAGGCGTACTTTTTATTATTATTCGCAGAATGGCTGAAACTGAGTATGAGGATAGAGATGATGATGCAAAACTTCAAATGAGGTATATGATGAAGGTTTTGAAATCCGACTTAAGAAAGATGGCGAAGTCAGGGATGGAGATGTTGCATCAACGCCTTGATGCATTGGAGGATCACCGTAATACTCGGAAGAATTCAAGATGATGATTATTTGGGCAACAAAAAGATGAACATTCCTATTTTTCAAGGAAGGAAAGATCCCGAGTTATACCTTAATTGGGAGAGGAATCTTGAGCTTATCTTTAAAGATCATTACTATTCAGAGCTTAAAAAGGTCGATTTGGCGACGATGGGGTTTACTGATTATGCACTTACTTGGTGGGATCGGTTCATGCGTGACAAGAGGAGGTATCACGATCTGCTAATCCAGTTGTGGAAAGATTTAAAGTTAGTAATGAGGAAACATTTTATACCTGATTATTACAATCGACAATTGTATTACAAGTTGTGGAATTTGAGGCAAGGATCTAAAAGTGTGATAGACTACTACAAAGAGCTGGAAGAAGCCATGATTCGTGCTAATATCAGTGAGGATCAGGAAATAACAATGGAAAGATTTTTTGCTAGATTGAATTGGGAGATCCAAGAAAGATTGGAGCTGCATCATTACGAGGAGTTGGAGGACATGGTTCACAAGGCCATCAACATTGAGGATCAATTAAAGAGAAAGAGGATTTACAACAAAGATATGTTAGACAATTATTTCTCATTTGAAAAGCTTTAATCATTGGTGGAGCAGGCATTGGAGACATTAGAATCTGAGTCAATGAGTGCTTCAATTCAAGAGTCCAAAGATGATTATATGACACATACACCTGTGGAGGATTCTATTGAAAGTAAGGACAAGATTGAGGATCCGGCTCCACTCACAATCTGTACCAGTCCAGTTTTGGGTATACATAGTCATTGCCAAGAGACCAAGGAAGAAGACATAGTAGTTCATACTCCATTGGAGAATCTTGTTGAAGTTAAGGAAGATATCGCTATTCCATTTGCACTCAATGTTGTTACAAGTAAAGCTTCGAGTGCACAGAGTCAAGTGGATATACTTGAGGGATCGGAATCAGTGAAGGCAGTGGAGGTGAAGGTCGAGAGGGAAATAGTTCATAAGTTTGTTTCTGCAAGAACTCTT
Source organism: Plectranthus barbatus (assembly GCA_026898455.1). NCBI lineage: Eukaryota > Viridiplantae > Streptophyta > Magnoliopsida > Lamiales > Lamiaceae > Plectranthus > Plectranthus barbatus. The sequence continues at coordinate 115,344 of JAPKLW010001769.1, read as the reverse complement.
ATTCCGAAAAGAAAGATGCATGAAGATAAGCAATTGCCAGAGTCTGAACATGATCATGCACCGAATAAGCCAGCCAAGGGCAATGTAAGATGGTCAATTGAATCCGGTGCAGACGTGGATTTGAGGACAAATTCATTTGAAGAGGAGGGGAATTATGAGAATCAAGGTGGTCCAATATTGAAGAATTTAATTAAGTCATTTGGTCTTGATTAAATTATTGAAGGGTCCAAAATTGAAGTATTTAATTAAGTCATCTGGACTTAATTAAATTATCGAGGTTGTGATTTATGAGAGATAAAGATATAACAAGATACTATTGAAGAAAAGAGAAGATTTGATTTTTCTTGAAATATCTTGGATATTTATTAGATTTGATTTTTAGCAAGATTTGATTTCTAGATTTGATAGATTTGATTTTTAACAAGATTTGATTTCTAGATTTGATTTGATTTCCTAGTTAGATTAGGTTTAGAGATTTGATTTTCTCCCTATAATACATCACTTGAAGGGTCGACAGTTTCAACAGCTTCTTGGGGTGTATATGAGATTCGTTTGGAATACGTCATTTGAAGGGTCGAATTAGTGTTGTTGGACTTCCATCCTATTGTCGATTACGTTCCAGCTATGTTCGAGTCATTTCCGCGTCGTGTCAACTCTTGTTCCTGGGCTGCGATCTAAACCTTCCTGGCGAGGATCGTATCACAAACGAAATGTCAAAATCACGAAAGTCTGTATTCCCAAAGGAATAATCCAGAGAACTAATCATGCAGCACCCATAATTGATCGGGTACCAAAAATATAACTTCTTTATTTTATAGGAACAGGGTCCAGGAAAAGAATTTCAAGAAAACTCAAAGAATGGATCCTAGATAGTGGATGCTCAGGTTACATGTCAGGAGATGAAGAGATTTTCACAGAGCTTCATATGTTTAGAGGATATTCAATCTCATTTGGTGACAACTCCAAGGCTAGAGTAATCAGAAGAGGGTGCATCAAGCATAATAGAATGCGAATAATAAACATTGCCCTTGTCGATAACCTTAAGCACAATCTACTAAGCATCAGCCAGCTAAGTATTGTTTCTTTCTTTGACACAGGTTGTGAAGTTGCTGATAGAACCACTGGAAAAGTAAAGCTTAGAGGAATCAGGAAAGGTGGACTCTAAATCGCTGATTGGGAAAGTGGTCAACAAGCATCATGCTTCATAGCATTCAGCAAGGAAGAGACAAATTGGCTATGGCACAAAAGGCTAACGCATCTAAACTTTAAAACTATCAATTATATTGCCAAGAATAACATTGTTGCAGGTCTACCTCATGAAACTTTCACGAAGGAAGGAATATGCAGAGCCTGTTAACAAGGAAAACAAGTCAAAGCGTCCTTCAAATCCAATCTGGAAAAGGCCACCTCAAATAGAATCCTTGAGCTGCTGCACATGGATTTATTCGGCCCCGTGACTTGATAAGCTCGTTTTTCTACTCACTTATCGCTTTGTTTTCCCTTTCTTTTAACATTCCACTTGTTGAAGCTCTCAGGGAAATACCCGGCTACATGAAATACCTCAGGAGACTGATGAGCGAGAAGAAGCAATTCATGGAGAACGAGACTGTGAGGATACATGAGGAATGCAGTCTACTGTTGCAAAAGCAGATCCCCATCAAGAGATCGGACCCAGGCTGTTTCTCGATACCTATCGAGATTGGAGGAAAGGAGTTCCAGAATGTACTTTATGATACCGGGGCGAGTATCAACCTGATGCCCTGGTCCATTTACAAGAAGCTGCAAATTGGAGAGATGAGAGCTACCACAATTACCCTTCAGATGGCGGACCGATCTGTGTCAAAACCCAAAGGTATTGTAGAAGATGTCCTTATACGTGTTGGCCACTTAATCTTCCCTGCAGATTTTGTCATCCACGACATGAAGGAAGATGCCAACACTCCAATGATCCTGGGAAGAGAGTTCCTCAACACAGCTGGTGTCCTGATCGACTGCAAGAAGGGAGAGATCACCTTGAGGGGGAATGAAGAGTCCATCACCTTTTGCATCGACAAGAACAAGAGGAAAGGAGAGTGCAATCGGATCGCTACTGCTGAAGAAGAGGAAGAAGAAGACGACGAGACACCGGAGGAAAAAGAAGAAGCCATCCGGTGGGAACGAGGAAACGAGTCAGTGAAATCGGCAATTAAGCTGGCTCCTTCCGAGTATACCACCATCATTCAGAACCGGAAAGTCTTCATGATAGACTCAAGGGGTCAACGAGTCTGGACTCGACCGCCTTGGTGAGCTGGAAGCTGAGTCGAGCCACGACGGTAAATAAGGCACTGAATGGGAGGTAACCCATTGTGTTTTCAATTTTTCCTTTTTCTTTTTAGTATTTTCGAATTTCTTTTGTTTAGTACTATTCCTTCACGTTTGTTTTCCTTTCGAAAAAAAAAAAATCGAAGTCTGTCTCGGCCGAGACAGAGGACCGAGACGCGGAACACTTCGACCGATAAGGAGGTCGCCAGAAGGCTCCATCACGGCCGAGATGACATCCGCCACGGCCGAGATGGATTGCCAGCAGCCCAAAAATCTGCGCCGGTCTGAGTCTGAAGAAGGAGATAAAAAGTTGGTGTCTGAGGCCAACAATCAGGTACAGTAACTCTGAATCCGATTTCCAAACTTATTCTCTCTGACTTTCGAATAAGTTTGGGGGGATGAAGATTTAAGGGTTTTGAAACTCTTTTCTATTTTTTTACTTGCTTTATTTAAATTTTTTGCGTGAATAAATTTTTGAATAAGACGCGAGATTGTGGGAACTTGAGCATGTTTGAACCCTAGGACAAGAATGCAAGATTTGAATTGATTGACTTAGTTTGCGTTGATTGTGATAGTGGTTGAGTATGCCTATGAATGTGAATACCGCATGATTTCTTGTTTTGATACTTGCGTTGGCATGAGATAGATGATGATTTGATGTTTACTGTGGAAGAAAAATTGTCCTGAGTGTGAGTTTTTGAGCCTGAAATTTGATTGTGAGTGTGTCTGCAATTTTGAGTTTCTCTAGAACTTGCTTTGTATCTCTTTCAAGACTGCTAGTGTGCACAGGTTTAGGAAGTGATTTTAGGCCATCTTCGTTTAGCCTATTTTCCCATACACTGTCCTAATTAAATGTTATCCCTAGTCAGCCCTTTTGAGCCTATGATATTTTCTTTCTTTGTCTATGAGTTGGAAATAAATAGGGGAATCAACTCTTGTCTATGAGAGTGGGTTGTGATTTGTTTGAGAAGGATAAGATATTATTATAAGGGTAAAAGCAAAAGAAAAGGTTGGGCTCTAGAAAAAGAAGAAAAAGAAAATAAATAGTTGTTGTGTTTGTTAGTCCTTATAAGCTCAAATGAATATTCAAAATTGTTTAAGAGCATAAAAGGATATGTGTGAAAAAGAAAAAGAAGAAAAAAAAATGTGTGAATAAAAGAGCCTTGGTTGATGTTGAATATTATAGGAGATGGGTGGATATCAATAGATAGTGGTTTGATTGATTGAGGATTCCCTGATTGATTTTAGTCACTTGGCCAAATATTTCCCTACCCTTCACAAAAGCCTACATTACAACCTTGAATAAAGTCCTTTCTGATCTTAGACTTGTGTGCACATATTTGCAGTGGAGATTGAGATTATTTGCAAGCCTATGGTAGAACTTGATTTGCATGACTTGTGTGTGATCTCATAATTATCCTAAACACTTGAGTGAATGAGCGAAACACTTCCCATGTGAGTCTTCCACAGTTTACAGATTTTCTGATTCTTTCAAAAGTGTTGATGTCTTGTGGATTTTCGAGTTTGAATGTGATGAATCTTGTGAGGCATTGCACTACTCTTCTGCTTGAACTTTTGATTCTTTCTTTTGTTGATTGAGGACAATCAAGTGTTTAAGTTTGGGGGGTTTGATAAGCTCGTTTTTCTACTCACTTATCGCTTTGTTTCCCTTTCTTTTATGCATTTTAACTTGTTTTCTTGAATAAACTGAGCATGAGTATGTATTAGAGGGTGTTATGCTTGCCATGGTGAGATTTTACAGGTTTTAGGCCAAATTCAATGGAGAACCCGTACCGAGAGCAGCAGCTGTTCGGAGAAACAGTCACTACTTCTTCCGCCATTGGAATCGGAGCTAATGGAGCATGGCATTTGAAAGATCTTTGAGTTAGCTTTCCAATGCAACTGGAATCGGATCAATCGGAGTTCGGACGCGAAAGTTATGGCCAAAACCGTGAGACTGCGCAGAAGGGTCGGAAATGGCGAAACGTCTCTGTTTCGACCGAAATCAAATCATCTCGGCCGGGCCGAATTTTCCATCTCGGCCGGGGCAGAGTCCATCTCGGCTGAGACATACTGTTTTGGCGAGATTTGACGAAATTTTCATATATTTTGGGCGAGAATTGCTTGGGGAACAAGATATACATCAATTTGGAAGCAATCAATCATACCTTCTGAAGATATACATCCAGGACCTCAACCCTACTACTATATAAACTCTTCAATAGCTCAGAATTATCAGCCTTCTTTTTATTTTTAGTTTTCACTACTTTGATTTTCTGTTTTCTTTAAGAATTCCTCTTTACTTTTCGTTGAACCTTTACTTTTTAATGCAATCTTTATTTTTCCCTGCAATGTCTATTTTCAATATGTTAGGCTAGAACCCTAAACAGGTTCTAGGGTTTCTCCTTCTGTGATACATGTTTTGATTCAATTGTTCAAACCTTTTTATTGGTTTAAATCCTATGTTTTATTTAAAATCTATTCTCATCGAAGGATCGAGAGATGAAGATTGAGGTAGGTTTCAGTTAATTAATCGAAGGACCGAGAGGTGAAGGTTAGTAACAGGAAGTTAGGGTTTAATACTTTTGATTATCTGTCCGACCAAGAAGATTTCAATTGTAGGATTAATCTGGATTTTTATGAAATTGATTAACTTTGTGTGTTTGAGACCGAGAGGAGATAACCACTAGTTAGTAATTTAGGATTTAATTGCCCGACCAAGGAATTAACTCCACATTAACAGATTTTCCACCAAAAATATCTTTTCTGGGTTTGAATATTTGTTTCTTGCATGTTGATCAGTTTGGTAGATTTCCTTAGGATCTGTGCTTTTTAATATTTGAATTTTCTCTTTAAATTAATTGTTTTGAAAACCCAAAACCCTGAAATTTGAATTACCCAAACAAAGGTTCCAAAAGCTATATTCAGTATATGATTCCCTTCATTGCACTATCCCTGTGGGTTCGACAACCTTAGGGTTATTATAAATTTATTTGTCCTATGCTATAATTTGTATGCAGATTTAGCATCGATCATGACTCCACCCACTGTAGGTAAAAAACAATATACTTTGGTTGTTATTGATGATTATTCCAGGTACACTTGGTTGAGGTTTCTCAAAAGGAAGGATGGGATAAGTTTATCCTTCCAGAGCTGATAATCAGAGTTCAAAATGATAAAGAGCTCACGGTGAAAAGGATAAGATCCGACAATGGTATAGAATTCTATAACAGAGCCTTGATGGACTTCTGCGCTGACGCTGGGATAGGACATGAAAGGTCCACTGCAAGAACACCTTAGCAGAACGACTTGGCTGAAGGAAGAAACAGGACACTCAAAGAGGCCGTGCGAACAATGCTTGTAGATACAGATCTAAGTCAAAGATATTGGGGTGAAGCTGCAATGAATGCTTGCTACACGCAGAACTGAAGCGGGTTAAATCTTCGCTTCAATAATACTCCCTATGAAATATATAACGGCCGTAAGCCTTCTTTAGCTCATCTTCATGTTTTTGGTTTGCCATGTTATATCCATAATAATGCAAAATCGAAATTGAGTGCTTTCTCTCTCAAAGCCGACAAAGGAGTGTTCCTAGGATATGGACATCCATCTCACAAGGGATATAGAGTGCTTAACAAGACAACCAAGCTTGTGGAGATAACATGCAATGATATTTTTTATGAAGCTACTTTAGTGTGCAGGACAATAAGAAGTCAAAGAGATGAGTCTCATGAAACCAATGATGTCAATGGACCTTCGGGCTCTAACACTTCTGAAGCTGAACCGATTGATCCGACTAGGTTAATGAGTGAATCATCATCTCTACTGGAAATCTTGACTGATTAGCCGACAGTCAAGAGGGCATGTGATGCAATTGGTAATGCTGAGGCCGCCATACATTCTCTCAAAGAGCTTACAGATCAAAAGGGAACTCAAGGAGATGAAGTTATCCAGCAACCTGAAGACACAGCTGAAGGTTCCCAGAATGGCGAAAGAACTACTGAAGGTAACTCTGCTGAAGATAACCAGGAGCAGACTGTTGAAGGAAAAAGTGCTTCACCAGTAAATCAGAAACCAACAGATGATATGCCGGAAGACAACCATTCAGTAGAAGACACTCCAACAAGCGTAGCAGACAACTTGGAAGAACTACAACTTGTTGATGTACCAGTCTCAGAAGAACCAGCAGTCTAGTCTTTCCAATAGAAGAGCTACAAAGAACCAAATGGCTGCTCAGAGACCATCCCACTTAAGCGATTCTAGGTAATATTGGAAATCCAATCCGAACCAGACACAGCGCCCTGCTAGCCTGCTTCATATCACAAAAGAGCCTACCAAAGTAGTAGACGCACTCAAATCAGCTGACTGGATCAACGCAATGCAAGATGAACTATCAGAGTTCACAAGGAATCATTTATAGGATCTCGTCGATCGACCAACACATCAATCAGTGATAGGAACCAAATGGGTATTCAAGAATAAACGAGACAAAAATGGACTCTTCATTCGCAACAAAGTCAGACTAGTTGCTAAAGGATATGCGCAGTGCGAAGGATAGACTTCGATGAAACCTTTGCTCCAGTAGCTCGACTGGAAGCTATTCCTAGAATATGTTGCCCATCATGGTTTTACTATATTTCAGATGGACATCAAGAGTGCATTCCTGAATGGCGGATCAAAGGAGGAAGTCTACGTGGAACAACCTCCAGGATTCGAGCGTGGAAAAAAGGTGTACAGACTAAGGAAAGGTCTCTATGGTCTGAAGCAAGCCCCAAGAGCTTGGTACAAGACGCTATCACAGTTTTTGCTGAGGAATAGATTCAGGAAAGGGAAAATCGACAGGACGGTATTATTGATCAAAGATGCTGAAGACATTTTACTCGTTCAAATCTATGTGGATGACATCATATTTGGATCAATAAATCTTAATCTCTGAGAGAAGTTTGCTCGACTTATGCAGACTAACTTCCAGATGAGTATGATGGGAAAGATGTCATACTTCCTAGGTCTACAAGTTCAGCAATCTAATGATGGGATTTTCATTCACCAGAAGAAGTACACCAAAGATCTCATCAGAAGAAGTAGACGCTGGCCTCAAGTAGATGTTCCTTCTACTTGGAGTGTATGCTGGCTTCTTTGCAATCTCAGCAAATTGCTTAGCCTTGCTAGCATTTGTATGAACCTTCCTAGCAGATGGAACAGTCTGTTGGGTTGCATACTTAGACTTTGCTAGTCTTTTTTCAGCAGACTTGTAATTAAGTCTTTCCGATAAATATATTTAAATTTAATGAGGGGTGTTACAATATACCTTTTGTAACTAATTTTGAAGGCTACATCAACAGTCGATATCAACAATTATATGCTGAGACTAAAATCAATATCTTAGTACAATTCTCAGTACTTTGATATCAACAAGTGGTTGAAGACAATGTGTAGCGGACTAAGATTGAGTCCAAGCTCTCAATCTTCCAAGGCTATTGAAGATGGAGAGATGCAATTAAAGTTGAGTCAAAGCTCTCACTTTCAGATTTGAAGATTGAAGACCAAGCTGACGGAGATATGTGCTGATAATTTTTGGTCCAAGCTTATGCGTCTGTGCTGACTCTGAAGCTTTCCATGTTTATGAACCAAGCCGTTGACCATATTTTGGGCAAGACGTTTGAACTTCAGCATCGTGTACGCTACACACCACATTAAATGCAATAGTTAATGTGAAAGGATCGTGAATAGACACTCAAATCTTCTATCAAAGTCTGTTGTCAAATAGCAGCCTGCCAAGTCAGCGTATTCGGGATTCAGAAGGAAGACCACATCAGAACCCACGACCTTAGTCGTATGTATGGAGAAGTCCAATTTTTGTCGAGTTCCAAGGAGTCTATCCGACTCTTCGACGCACGATCTCAACCGTCAATTTCCTATGTCTACTTATTATCTTATGTCCATATATAGGGGTCACTTGTCGCCTTATGATATATATTCTTTTTGCAGACCCTTACCTTCCAATAAGCTTATACTTCAAAGATCTATTGTCTACCCTTCTCTATTTCCTTGATGAAGAAAAGGATGAAGACACCCGATATATCCAAAATCACCACGGTTTTGGGTGTGGCCACAGAGGGGGAAGAAGTATGAAAGGAGCAGAAGAGATCAGAAAGTTTGAGCACAATAGTCTAATGGATGACGCGAAAGAGCAGAAGAAATTAGAAGACTTCTTCTTCATGTAGACTGCTCACTACATGCAAATTACACGGCATGCTCCCTTTTAGAGCTCTTTATATGCATGATGTCCACAAACAGTCAATCTGGACATGCAGATTAATGAAGAAGAGATGCCCGGGAAGGTGGAATGCGAAAACTGAAAAGATGTCCACACCCCTTCTCGGAAGAACTGTTGGAAGATGTCTGAGGAAGAGGAAAGTTGGTCAGCATATCTAGCTGTCTTCATTGGATGAGGTACTAAGATCAGCTAAGAGTACCATCAGTAGTTAATTGGAAGTCAACACCAACTTTAGCCTAGTAAAGACTTGTAATAGTTATGTATAGGTTTGAGTTAGTTTATCCCTATACTTGTAATCAAAGTTATGTATTGGATAAGCTGACTTGTTGATGACAATATCATTTTGTCCAACGACGGTCGTTTCTCTTCATAGTTGAACTTACACAATTTAGTGTAATTAGCGAGCTTCCCTGCTTCTTTGCTCTCTTTTACTTAAGATTTTTAATGCTAATTTATCTGATATATTTTAATCGAGCAATATCTCTCCCAAAAGTTTAAAAGGGGAGATCTTAAGTAGAGTAGGCTGAGTTTGATGGGGAACTTTCGCTGAGTTTATAGACTGATAGGCTCATACTTATAAAAAAAAACTCTGAAAGTCATTTGCTCCTCATCAGCTTAGGTTAAAGATGACTTTGACCACACTAATAAAGGGGGATATTTGTTAGTAATTTCCTTATTTTATTATTATATTTTTGTGGGTCAAAGTATACTCAAACCGTCTTTAGTATTGTGTCTAGATAGATAGTTTTAACATAGTCGAAAAATATAAAATCCTGTATAGGATCAATATCGAGTTGCAAGTTGGAGCTAATGTAAAAACTAGATTGGCCAATCACTCTAGCTTGCACAAAAATACTCAATAGACTAATGTTCTCTCTGAATGTACAAGTCTAGGAATATAAAGATCTAGCTGATAAGTTTAGTTGTCACCAAGTACGAGTCTTACCAGTATAGTTCACTCGGTACAACAAACATGCCAGCATAGGGACCAAGTATATACTGATGAATGACGTTACCAGCATGGACTTGCAAGTATGACGACACCAGCATTGACTTCCTAGTCTAGGTCCCATCATATAGAGACGAGAAGACTTAGTTGGGGAACGTACTGACGAGTACAAACTTTAAGGATTAAGATTCCTTAAAATTTGCAAGCAATAAAAACCAAGTTTCGTTACCTAGTCCAAGATTCCTCAAACTGACGAATACTACCATTCTGACACAAAGACAAACTGTCGTTGTCACTATCAGAAAAAGACGGAGTAGGTTCAGAACATCTGGAAAAGCACCACCTACCTGCCTAGAGTAGCAGCCAACAAAGACATCCGATTGGACATCTTACAATCTTTCTCTAATGGGCATTTATTTCAAACCTTCTACTCCACGGTTATAAATACCGGAGATTTCAAAAAGAAGAAGGTTATTGAAAAAAACAGCCGAATCAATTCTTAAAAAACCGTGTACGCGAAAGCTAACTCCATCTAAGCTTACTTTCGAGGCTTCTTTAAGCTTTCCCATGTGTCACCTGTATGAACACGAGACTCAGAACCTTAGTATTCTTGAGTTATTTCTTGGTAGTCTTTCTCTCTAAAAAGACTATAATAATCAAGTACGTCTTGTACTCTTGACTCTTACGCGCAATCTGCTGTCAAGGAGGCAGTTCAAGGGACACTACAAGAAAAACATTGAACAACAACACTAAAAAGACAATGCTTTTTGTTGAAAAGTGTTGTCGTAGACTAAAAAAATGTTGTTGTAAATAATAGTGTTGTCTTTTAGTAAAATAATACGCTAAAAGACAACGGTTATATACTAGTGTTGTTGTTTACGTGTTGTCTATTATCGAAAAGACAACAGTTGCCAAA
>JAPKLW010001769.1:62981-86356 GCA_026898455.1 Plectranthus barbatus | reverse complement strand
CTTTGAGGGATTGAATTGCACTTGAGCTTATTCCTTATCTCTTAGGTATAGGTAATAGCCAGCTTTTGAGATAGTTGATGTGAACGCTGCAGCCAACACGCGGGCGAAATCGTCGTGAAAAGTGTATATTCTTATGATTGTAGTTCCAATCCCTGTGCGGGGCTAAGTCGTAGTGCGATAATTGACTGTCGAATAGGAGTGATCTAGGGGTTGATAACATAGCAGTTTGCAATTCATAGTGTCATCAACCGGTAGTTTTCTGTAGCAAGTGGCTAGCGAATGTAGGTTCGATTGCTCAACCTTCTAGGGATTAAACTTGGTTTAGAAAATAGTTTGATTCAACTTGGAACAATAGAAATTCAATCAACACTCACTATCTTCTTATTGTAGAACTTGAGATTTTGATCTACCTAAACTAGTTACTCAATTATCTTGGCTTGAGAAGTTCGATTACAAATGTTTGGTTATTGCTTAGTTACTTGTATGCTTGGTTTATGTTCTATTTTTCCTGGTTAAACAATTACCAACGACTATTATTGGCCTTGCTATTTGAACCTTCAAACAAGTAAATGGTTTTCACTTGAGCGAATTGAAAGGACTCGGATTGATAAAATTTAACGTGAAGATAGTGTTGCATTTCCCCGTCGTCATATGTGCGAGATATTAAGCAAATCCGAAGAAGTCACATTTGGATATTGCTAAGAGGATTATCTGATACCTCAAGTGTATCGAGGGTCTAGAAATTTGGTACCCAAGGTTTGATGGGCTAGCACTAAGTGGTTACTCAGATTCAGACTTTGGAGGGTGCAAGATTGATCGGAAGAGCACCAGCGGGACGTGCCAATTCCTTGGACATAAGCTGATCAGTTGGTTTAGCAAGAAGAAGCACTCCATGGCTACATCTACTACTGAAGCTGAATATGTAGCAGCCGCAAGTTGTTGTGCGCAAATCTTGTGGATTCGGCAGCAATTGCAAGATTATGACATTCCTCCTGAATGTGTGCCTATCTACTGCGACAACAATAGTGCTATGTGCATAACGAAGAACCCCGTTCATTATTCAAGGACGAAGCATATTGATATCCGACATCACTTCATTTGAGATCATCAAGAGAAGAAGGATATTGATGTCCAATATATATGCACTGAAGATCATCTAGCAGATATCTTCACGAAGCCGCTTGCTGAGGCCCGATTCAAAGAGTTATGTCTAAAAATAGGCCTCATGGAGCTAGAAGATGTTGTGGATGAATGAGTTTTTATTCTCATTCTTTCTGGATTTCTTGGATTTTCAGAGATGAAGGAGATAAACGTATCCAAGCTTAAGTTTTATGTTGTTGATTCTTGTTGCTGAGATATTGTTGCTAAGCAATTGGATGCTGAGTCCTAGTTCTCAGCAGATCCTAAGAGGTTTTCTCACAAAAAGTGGTTCAGACGTTTTCTAGAGGTAGAATGCTGAGTCCAAGCTCTCAGCATTTCGTCATATTGCTGTAGTATGATATGCTATAAGTGGATCAAACGGTTGCTGAGAAATGTTTGCTAAGTCCAAGCTCTTAGCAGACAACATGTGAATGTTATGCTACAAGAATTACAAATGGTGCCGACAATTGACGTTGTGGATGCTAGATTTATGTGCATGCTAGGATCCGGATGCTGAATCCAAGCAGACTATTTGAGTGCTAAGGATTGTTGAGTCCAAGCTCTCAGCAGTCTCCGGAAGTCAAAGCGGGAAGTTTTTGAATTTGAAGTGATGTGTCCGACACGGTGCATTTCATGCGTGCAACTAGCTGCGTCAAACTAGGAAGCGACATGTCAACCACACTCGAGTTCATAGGGGCGTGGGCTACCATACGAAAGGTCTCGCCAATCCTGAACCATCAATTAAATTTGAAAAGACGTTTCCCCAGCCGTTGGATCATTACTCAGAAGGTATAAACATCTCACTTCGTTCAACATTCAAACCTTCTACACTCTGAGTATCTGAATCCCTAGAATTTCTAAGTCTTCCAAACACTCCCAAATTCTCCCAACTTAGAAAATCCTTCAATATGTCTACTAATCCCGAATCTCCTAAACAATCTGACTCTCATACACACACTGATACATCCGATTCCTCTATGGACTCCGGAATCCCCATCAATTCCATTACCCAAGATGTGACTCTCCACGAGCGGTGGGCACCGGAATAAACAAGGATTGTCAAGAAAGAAGACGTAGAAGGTGACATCCCATATGGTCAACTTGTGACTCTGGCCAGGAAGAAGGAATAGTCAGGCTTACCCAACAATCAGAGGAGGGCATTCTATACACTCCTCTCACTGCACTTCAATTTCCATATTGGATAATGGAAGCCCTAGCGAAGACAGGGGTCCTTCGCTACTTGTCAGCAGAACCATTGTGGTTCCACCCACACATGGTTTTAGAGTTCTACGCGCATGCCGTAGTAGATGAGGCCACCCAGAAGTCCTTCAAGACTTCGATTTTTGGGAAAATTTTGGAGGTGAATGCTAATATTCTTGCTGCTAAGTTTGAGCTTTCCAACTAAGGCGAGCATATTGCTACATACAAGGTCAATGACCTAGAAGAAATGGAGAAGAGATGGAAAGCCTGGAAGAAGCCCGAATTGGTGAAGGATCAGAAGTGAAAGCCGATCACCTTCAAGGTTGCTACTCCTATCAACCAATTTAAAGATGAGTACAAGACTATTGCTGAGCTGGTAATTAAGATGTTCCAGTGTGATGTTAGTTCATACTCTGAATTGTCGGCGAAGAAGTATTTGGTAATGATGGCATTGGTGGATAAAGTGAAAGGCAATTGGGCAGAATTCTTTTATGGGCGCTGGTTGGAGCACGCCAAAAAGAATATGAAGATCAAGGAGGAAGGCGTATTCACTTCCAATGTGAGTTTTGGTTTAAAAATCAGCAAATTTATCGAGATGTTCTTTCAAAAGAAAAGGCTTGACAGAGGTGAGAAGCTGTTTCCAACAGACTTCATTCCGATGACAAAGAAGGCACCAACTCCAACTGATCCCACCAGACCGATCATTCTAAAGGGAAAGTCCAATGTTAACAAGAAGATTCCTACCTCACCGGAAGAGCCCCATCCAGGCGAGTTAGCATTCCAGAGATTGGAGCAGGCAATTGCTATGACTCCAGAGGAGATAGCAGCGGCCCAGAAGGCTGCGGAGACAGAGCAATGCTTTCAGAACCTAGAGGATATCAAGAAGCTTGGAGATCTACCCGTTGAGCAGATTGAGGAGATCATGGCAAAGAAACAAGCAGAACAACAAGCATCAATTTTGGGTCAGATTGTTGTGGCAATTCCCAAACGAAAGAGATCAGATGTTGCTTCTCCTGAGAAGCCGAAGAGGCAGACAAGAAGGAGGCTTGTCAAGTCTGCTGAGAAAGAGAAGGCAGAGAAAGAAGCAGTAGAGAAAGAGGTTGCTGAGAAGCAAGCACAGGATTCTCCTCTCTCCTCTAAACCTTTTGAAGAGAGAGTGCGGGCTGTAAGAAAGTTAAATTTGAAAAGGAAGGCCGAGAAGAAGGAGCAAGAGAAAAAGAAACATAAGAAGGATATGGAGAGACTCACTTTCGATGCAAGGGATCAAAATTTTGAGCAAGTAAAGAAGGCCAATGAGAAGCGTGCTGCACAGAAAGCTGCTGATCAACAAGCAGCCAAGGAAGCTGCTGCATTGGTAGCAAGAGCTGCTGAAGAAGCCAGGAAGCTAGCAGCTGCTGCTACTAAGAAAGGAAAGGAAAAGGTGGTTCCTGATGTTCCCACTGCCACCCCAGTAGTCGCATAAGAAATAGTTCTTGAACAAGAAGCCATGATCGATCAAGACTTCGAGAGGTTAATGGAGACTGGAGCTTTTGATGCTCCAGATCGACCTCAAGGAGGAGTTTTGATAAAGGAACCTGCTGTTGAGCAAGGAGAAGACAACAGTGATGAGGAAGTGGTGTTTGATGAAGCCTCTGGCTCAGGACGGAATGTTGCGCCCGATGCTAGCACATCTGCTGGAGTTGAAGAGGCAACTGTTGAGGCAAGGCCTAGCATGGAGGTTCCTACTGCTAAGAGTCCTAGCACGGAGATGCCTGCTGAGGCGAGGCCGAGCACAGAAACTCCTGTTGAGACAAGGAATGAAGAATATGTTGAACAAGATCAAGCATTCTTAGCCTCATGCTTTTCTGAATCCAACTCCGATGGAGAATCTGTAGATGTTTTTTATGCAAAGCTCCTAAGGAAGATTTTGACCGAAAATAATAAGTCTCTACGAGTTCCTTTTAAAGGACTCCCAGGCCAAAGGTTCAAGCTCAGGAGAGTGGCACAGTTGTGTGCTCCTGTATACCTTGCTGAGGAGGTAAATTCTGATTTTTTCCCCATAGCTTATGAAATTGAAGAGTTTGTGTTGGCAGAGATAGAGAGGGATATCGCTAGCACCTATTATGCTGAGCTGGATTTGGATACATCCGAAGGAAAGGTGCTAAATAAGGAATTCAGGAGATGGAAATTTTTTAATTATGTGATGCATCAACTGTCATTTGAAGAAATGATGCTAATAATCATCTCTAAGGGCCTAAACTTCTGGAGGTTGGAAGAACAGTGGGCAAACGATTGGATTGATCAAGTGGCCGGTTCTAAGCAGTTCATAGACAAGCAGGTGCTTACTCGCCTTCAAGCAATCAGAGTCCACAGGATGTTTTCACCTCCACAGAAATTGCTTAAATCAACTTTTGCTCCTGATGGGTACTCCGATGCCAGAATTGAGTTATCCAAGCGACAAGCTAAGGCAACTGCAGAATATGAGGCTCAGAAAAAGGAGAGATTGTATGCCCGAATGGCTGCTATGAAAGAGCAAGAGGAGGCTACTAAAAAGCAAAGTCGAGAGGACCAGCTAATTGTCTTGTTTATGGAAGATGATATTCTGGAGATAGTTAAAGCTGCTCATGCTGCTGCGTTAGCCAAGGCTGCTGAACTTTCCAAAGCTTTGGAGGAAGTTTGGATGACAGAGGAAGCAGAGTGGATTGCCGAGGAAGCTGGATACTTGAAGGCTACCGCCGATGAAGCAGTTCTTGCTGAGGCTAAGCAAAGGTCTGGAGAGCGGAGCAACAAGTACGCACTAATGAAGAGGCCGCCTACTTGAAGGAGACAGCCAAAGCTTATGAACTTGCTGAGGCTCTGGAAAAGGCGTGGATTTCCGAGGAGGCCGAGTGCATAGATGCTGAAAATCTATACCTCGATTAGCAGAGCGAGTGGTATGAAGCAGAGGCTATGGGAGCCTATCTCTGAAGTCCATCCATCTACTAGCAGTGGAGAGCTAGTCATCACATTTTCTTCTATGGATGTTCTTCCAGTAATTTCTCATACATTTCAATCTTATGTTCATACTACTGTCCAACATGCGATCCAGCGTGCTCTTTCCACCACTATTCCCCATGATGTAAATGAAAGAGCGGCTCTGCAAGCTGCTAACATAAGGAGGGAAGTAGAGGAGATTAGGAGTGAAGTGTCGGATGTAAGAGCAGATGTTGTTGAGGTGAAGCATGATGTGTCCGGTTTGAAGAGCAACATGGAAGTATTGAAAGATGAAGTTGTTGAGTCCTAGCAGCAGATGGTGCAAACTGTAAACTCTTTTTCATCCACCTTTTTGGCTGCTCTCAAACAGGGGGAAGAAAGGATGCTTGATGAATTAGAGCAGAGGAAGAAGGAAGAAGAAGCACTTGTTGCGGTTGCTGAAGAAAGGAGACTTGCTCTGGAAGAGCTAAAGCAGAAAGAGATGGATCTCAAGATCAAAATGCTCGAAAATGGAGAACGAGAAGGTTGCTAAACAGCTGGAAAAAGAAGTCAATGAGAGGGAAGCTAGCAAGGCATATCTCGAGAAGTTCATGCAGCTGACAATGAACAAATTTGATGAGTATGACAAAGGGAAGAAGCCTGCTCCTGATTCTTAAATTTCTTATCTTAGCAAACCTCCTGTAACATTTCTTTTTGATCTTTTCTAGTTTCATTGTACTTGTAACGATCACTCATATGAATGAAACTGGATCAGACTTAGAAAATTTCTCATTGTCCACTTCTAATTTTTCGTGCGTGTCTTAGTTGATATACACTATCTATGTATTCAACAAAAATGCATGTGGATGCTAAGATTATTTGTCTTTAGATTGATTGTGAATGCTTGCTGATTTAATTGGGTGCTAGAATTCCTTGCATATTCCTTGCAGCATTTACTTATGTTTTTAATAGAGAAATATTTCCCAGCACTTGTTAAGGGGGAATTTTATTAAAATCAATCCTGCTAGAACTAAGTTGGATAAACTCTGAGTTAGATTGCTAGAATAGCTCTGTTACTTAGAAATATTTGTAAACTCAGAAATTTTTCCTCTTAGATTCAACAAGTGATAGTAAGCTTTGATCGCACGAAAAAGGGGGAAATTGTTGGGAATTATTCGCAAATTCCTCCCTTAGATCAAAAATTGTAAAAGGTTTTGTTGAATCAAAGCCTTAGTAGATTGGTCGATCATTGTGGAATTCTAGCATAGTCTAGCAACTCCTATGTAATGTCCTATTTAGGAAAAATATCGAGTTGTAATAGATTATGAAGTGCTTGCGAAGATTGCTGAAGGATTCAGCAAATAGAACGAAGAAATCAGAGATCAAGCAACTTTGGAATGCTAGAAGAGTTCTCAGCAGATGGTAGCTGCTAGAGACATCAGCAGACGAGAATGACTGCCAGAGATTGCTAGAAAAGTGTAGCAATCAAAAAGCTTAGCAGATCGTTCCCAGTATTCCCCTAGAATGCTAAGAAAGGATTATATGTAGCAGCAATCGTTAATACTACCGTTCTGACAAAAGTACAAGCAAATGAGAAAAGCTTTCCCGAAGTAGGTCGAAAAGTACTGTACGATGCCGGAAAGGACGGATAAAGTCGAACTCCTTTTGGACGAAGAAGTCGTTGTGTCTAACGGGTATGGAGAATCAAAGTTTGAATCTCCAGATATAAAAGTCGAAAGTCCAAACAGAGAGATGAATACTACGACTACTGCTTAACCACTGCTTCATTACTCACGAACTAAGGAACCTCAACCACATCCAAAAAGGCATTTACTGTGAGATTCCTTTGACAAGCAAAAAGTGAGAAAGTAGTCAGTTGAGAGCACGAGACTTGAAGCATTCAAAGCTCTCAATAACCGTAGTGTCCCCCACTTGAAGATCTGACACTACATTGAAGACATTCCTTGACTTAGTTCAAGAATCCAATCATTGGGATACCTTCCATCCTAGGAAGCATCCAGCAGTCACATCTCTGAAAAGAGATTGACTCCGACGGGCTTTTGCCAAAACCAGACAAGTTCGGAGAGAAATATAAAACCTCCATTACGGCGAAGGACAAGTTTTACGAAGGTGCGCCCTTGACTTGGCCGGAGCTGCTGACTAGAAGATTGAAGCATCGGAGGATAGCTTTGTAGTGGCTAGGTCGAAAGTTCACTACCTGCTACAAGTGTTCGGCGATTCCTTGTACTTCAAATATCTTTTTAGTGAATTCTTAGCGATACGGCTAAGGAGTGGACGTAGATCTATTAGATCGAACCACTATAAATCTTGTGTGCATTACTGCATTATCACTTACTGTTCGTGTGTTGTGATTTGAAACTTAGCAACAATAGTTGCTAGAGCATATACCTGTAAGAAACCCTAACTTCTACCTTGAGCTAAACATCTTGAAAAGAACTTAAGTGCAAGATAATCTTTAATCTTTTGCTGCATTCGTGTGTGTCGGTTGTTTTCTATTCACCACGACGACTCTGATCTGGGACCAACAGACCTTGCTCCAGAATCTTGCATTAAAGACTTTGATCGGCAATCAGTCATTTAATGGGCCTTTGGGAAAAAAAAAGTGAATTGATGGGTTTTCTTTTTCTCATTATCGAATCATGTTTTTCATAGATGCTCATCAAAACAGAGCTTGAGTTTTTATGGAGGACTGAGAAAAAGCTTATATAATAACATTTTAGGCGTGGATTGCTTAGGATCTTCTTGTTTTATATGCAATTTTGTTATATTTCATAGTCACAATCATTTCTGCAACTAGTATACCAAGCACAAGCATATCTTTGTTGGTGATTCTTATTCAAATCAATATCAAGAAATAAGTTGACATGAATTCATAGGATATTGGCAATCTGCTTGTCACAGAGCAAACCCTGCATAGCAGATGGTGTTATTGTCAACAACCATTTGCCCCTCATCTAAGCTGCTGGTTTTATATTTAAATGCAGACAAAGAACTCCCATCGAATCTCTTTTGAAACCCCATTTTAATATTTAGAAGTGCATTAGCAGAAAGAAACAGTTAGCACATAACAGTGGACTACAAAGATCTTTAAGTTACTTCTTGGAGGCACCATATTTTTCATAAGTTATTTGATAATGCATTTTTGGGGATTGTGATATTATTCTATTAGTGTTAAATTTTGAATTTTGATCGAGTGATGTATGATAACTTTGTACAGTTTGGATGCTCTCCATTACATGCATGCAACAAGCACTGGGAATATGGAGTTGTGCAAATTCTTGAATGAGGAAAGAGCAGAGGTTGATGATGTTGACAAAGCAGGGCAAACTCGATTGATGACTGCTGCATTATTTGATAACAAAGATGTAAATTTCTACATACATCCTTTTTCCTTAACTTTATAGGTCCTATAGTAGATTCATTGACTTTGCTGCTAAACTGTAACTGGTGATTGCTGTTGAACAACTTTTGTTATACATTACTGTTTCAATTTAATTTAATTTATATTTTGGTTCCTCTAATATTTATATTTTTCGTATTTACAGGATTTAAAATTTTATAAATTATTCATTTTTACAGGATTTTTAAATTGAAAAAATCCAAAAAAAAACTTTAAAAATATAGACTACATGGAAATTAGCGTAGTCTATCTCCGGGTTGATTACGCGGATTTCCGCGTCATCTATCTTAGTATATACTACACGGATAATAGCTTAGTCCATAATGGTGTAAATAGAAATAGACTACGCGATATTTCGCGTAGTCTATATGGAGATAGACTACGCGGGATGCCGTGTAGTCTATCTCCTTATAGACTACGCGAAATACCGCGTAGTCTATCATCGCGAACTTTTAGACTATGCAAAAATTCCATATAGACTACGTGCTTTTCCGCATAATATATCTTTGAATAGACTATGTGGGATGCCGCGTAGTCTATAACCTAAATCCTATACACTACACCTTTAAAGACTACACGAAAATGAGTAATACACTACGTGGAATCTGCGTAGTCCTTAACCTGAATTCTAGTAGTGGTGTCAAATCTTTTGTCGATTTACTGTTTTCTACTTTATCAGTTTACGTTCTTTAAAACTCAACACTCAAGTGTTGAAGTATAGACTGAAACTGACTCTTAAGACTATCAGACTTAAAACAAAAATTAGCTTTCGAGAAAACCAAACTGAGACTGACACTCAGTTTGAATAAGTGTCAATTTATCTTTAATCAATTTCCCTTGTGCAACAACATCATCACTCTGAAAAACCGGGACCAACAATAGGCTCGGAATATCCCCATATGTAAGGTTACAAACATCCATTAATTAATTTGAGCTTATGACAAGCTCCGAATTAATTAACATCTTTTATTCCTGAGTTGTACTACTCAACCTTTTTATTTATGTTTGAACTTAATCAGTCTGCAAGATTTTAGCATGATGAACCTTTTGAGCTACTCAGAGAATGTCACCATTTTATACTGGATATGATTACCTAATTCCAGTCCCATAAGTCATATGCAAGTTGATATATATCACCCAAGATGTAGATATATATAAGTACATGTAAGACTCTTCATCATAGCATCTCAAAGTGACACATAAGTTTGTATATACTTCGGGATCTTTTATTTTGCTTAAGATGTAGTCATTCTAGTTTGCATTAAAGTAGCTCATCTTTTCTACAGGTGAACAATTGTACAGTGATGTATTATTCTGTAGCTTGGAAGGGACATATTATTATTAGAAGCGTTAGCTGACGATCGGATCAGTCAGTTGGTACTTTTCTTACAGCTAGTCAGTTCTCTCTTATGACCATCAGCTTTCTCTCCTCATAGTTGTGAGTTGGGTGATAAGTTATGGATGTTGTGAGCTGGTCTCGGTTGGTTGGTTCTACTAGTCTTCAGTTCTTATCACAACCTAAACTATTACAATTCGAAAACTTATACAATGATATTACATTCTAATATCAATTCTAACTAAGTCAACTCAATACAAAGTTTAGCTGACTATTAGTTTTTTATAACCATCAAAATTATACAATAATTTCAAAAAACTATTATAGTATTCGACACATGGGTTAAATTCACTAAAATAAAGTAGATGGAAATAATTGACTTTTTTTTTGGAAATTAGAGTACAAAATTAGGGAAGAAATATTTCTTTTATCATTCATATTTATAATGAATTGATTTTAAATAAAATACTTAACCATTATTAGTGATGGAATGCTGTCGGATTTTGATTGAGAAAAAAGGGGGAAGAAATTCAAATTTGAGAAGTACGACTTATTCATTAATATTGGAAGGGTGATTCTAATCATAGCCACATTTTTTTCTCAATGTAGCCTCTAAATTAAAAATAAATAAAATTATTATTGAAAATTACTTTTTTGCCCTTATAACTTTTAAGTTTCATTGTTATTCAAGTGAAACAATTAAAAAAACTCATAATAAGTCGATAAATAACAAGCCCGTTAAATCATGAACCTTCTTCGAGTATATGACCGAGAACGACGAAGATACAGAGGAATCAAAGTGCCTTATTTTTCGAGATGAAAAGCATTTACAAATTGACTTACGATATTTCTTTTCTTTTCTTTTTCTTAGATGGAATTTTTTGTGTATGTGCAATTCTTCATTCAATCGAAAATTGGTGATGGCCGATGAGTGTAATTATATTTTCATAACTCCAGTATTGATGAATTAGGCAGCGCAAGAGACGCAGATTAGACAAAAAATTTCAGATTCTATATAATCTCAAATGTAGAATTTCTATGGAAGAAAATTGCACAACTCAATCAAAACAACAGATCGACACCTAAATTGTCCATAGCTTTTCTCTTTTGTGGTTTTGCTTCATAGGAACCTATTATACAGAAAATTAGAGGAAGATTCACATGAAACTGGAGAATAAATCTTAACTCACTAGCTATAGAGTCCAAAATTATAAATTAAAAAGAGTGGTTTGAATTTAAATGAGTTTCAAATAAAATATTGAATGAGGCTATACGTTCTGGAATTTCTTCTCATTTTTAATTTGGGCTATAAGGGTAAAAAGGTAATATAAAACTATGAATTTATTTAATTATAAATTGAAACTATATTGAATTTTTTTTTGACTATTTAGAATCACCCATATTGGAATTACCCAAAAAAAACTAAAAGAAATATTTAAGTGCTGCAAATTACTATTTAATTAATGCACACAAAACAAAGCATATATGGAAACATTCATTGCATATCTATTTATTTCAACTTTTGGAGAAGCATATTATTTTTATATATGTACGAAAAGTGAGAATATTGCAAGCCCTCTATCATGTGCTGCCTCCAATAATTGAAGCTAACATGAGTTTGTTAATTCCAAATATTACTAAGACGTGTCCACTTTTATGCATTTATTTTTTAATGCACCAATCCCAATTATTATTATTTTTTGTTATTACTTCTTGAAATGTGTAGAATTAGGTGATAGGTGAATTCAAAATAGTAAACTTTTGGATAGTCAAAACAAAGTTTAGTAAGGTCTAGTGCCTAAATAAAATAATGTAGGTAAAATCTTGTCGATCAGTATTTTTGTTTTTATATTTAAATAAAAGATATTAGAAGATAAAAATAATACTAATTTTCGAGTAATATCTTTTAATGACCCAAAAAAAATTATAACAATTTAATCATAAAATCTAAATAAGTATTTTATAGTTTATACTCCCTCCATTCGGATTATATAATCCAGTTTGATCTTGAACGTGTGCCAAAATTATTTAATATTTAAACAAACTTCCAACATTACCCTTATTTAAAGCATTAATTAACCTCTCATTTTCATAATATTACATTTAATATTCTCATTTTTCAAGATTATTCAGGGATGTAATGGTAAATGATCATATAAAAATAATACCAAATATAGAAATTGGACTATATAATTGAAACACCCTAAAATAGTAACCCACACTATATAATCGAAACGGAGGGAGTACTAAGGTTTCAAATTATTATTCTTAATTTTAGAACCTTAATAAAAGTAAAAAAGAATTTTGGTGCTTAATTGGGAAATCCATATTCAAAGCGCCAAATAAGTAAAAACCGCATGATTTAGATATAATTTTTGGGTTGGACAGAAATAGCATAGTGTCTAGGCAGCTAGTTAACCTAATTTTTTCAACAATGATTTAAATATATCTTTACTTTGTGTAAATTAAAAACCTACTAAAATAGATTTTGTTATTAGTCCTTATTCTTCCCTATTAAAATTAAAGAAAAGAATATCATACTTTTTTTGATGTAGTCCACTATATAAATAAATTATAATTCATAAAAAAGAAGAAAAGAGTGTGCAAGGACTAAGAATGAAGAGCACTCAAAATCTTTTTTGTTTTAATTGTATTTTTTAAAATTTATTTATAATATTGCGATTGATTTAATTTATATAATGAATCTTATGAAGCTCTATGTGTCCATTAGGGTGGTCATGGTTTGGTCGAAGCTGATCATGGTTTGAAATTTAATTTTTAAATTGGTGGTTTGAAAATTTTGAAACCAGTTAAATCTGGTTTGGTTATGGTTTGGAGGCTCAAATCGGCCGGACCGGTCGTATTTATATATACATATATTTAATATATTATAATTAATAAATATAAATTGTAGTTCATTTGATAAGTTTCTACTTTTTCATACAATTAACTCATGTTTAAACTTCTTGGCCAATATAATATAGTTTTAATTTCAATTTTTTTTTATAAAAATCAACTAGTAAGTATTAACATTAAATATTATTATTTTATATAATCTTTTTACGAAAAATTAAGTATTAACATTGTTATTATAATTTTACATTTGAATTTGAAGGTTATAATTTTAACACAATTGACTTATGTGTTTCTTTTGATTTTACATTAAATTATAAATATAATATTTTAAAAATTAAAATTACATTATAGTAATAAGTAATAACAAATAAGAGAAATCAACTAATTTGCATTTATGCCGTAGTTTTCAAGAAATTATATTAAATTGTTGAAACTTGAAGCATATTTTTTTCAAACCGTCAAACCGGCCGGACCAAATCGTTTTTATATAATTTGACCGGTTTGATTTCGATAAATTATTTGACCGATTTGATTTGGAAAAATTCCAAACCGTACCTTTTGATTTGATCGTGATTTTGCTTTCAAATCGGCCAAACCGAACCGCGAACACCCCTAATGTCCATAGAAATGTAAAGTGAGAAATAGATCGAGAGTGCAATATGATTCAAATCCAAAATTGGCGTCATGACCGTGTATTGGCCACAATTATCAAACACAATTTAAATTTTTTTTAAAAAAAATAACGGATAACCTACCCCCTAATACCAGGCCTCCTAGTCCTAGGTCGGTGGGAAATTACCATTTACCAATCACTTCACATTTTTATTTTTTTATATGTCAATTAACACTTACTTTTAAAAAAATACTTCATGTGACGTCTATATAAAAAAGTAAGTGTTAATTGGCATATAAAAAAATAAGATTTAAAAATAAGATTTTAATAATATATATATATATGCAAATAATAATTATTTTTCTTAAAAATTAAAATATTATAAAAAAACAAACGTATAAAAATAAAAATATATTAAATATTACATTATGATATATTTAAAAATAAAGTAAAATAATCATTCAATGCAGAACTAATTTTGTTTAGTTTTATCATCAATAATTTTTTCTAAGGCCAACACTTGTTTAAAAAATATTTTTTAGTTTTGTAAATACTTTTATTGATATTAATTTTCAATTTTTAATGAGAATTAGGTTTTTTAATATATTATAATTAAATAATTAATGCTTATTTTTTTTCAATAATATTTTTATATTTATTTAAATTATTATTATTTTTATATATCTTATTATTATTAAAACATTATAAAAAACGAAAATTTTAAAAAATATATATTAATTATGAAATTAAATATTTTTAAAAATTTAAATTAATATTAAAAAAATAAGTAAAAATACCATGTGGCAAATATGTGGCAGTGAGTCAGCGCCACATCAATGCCACGTGGCACTTAACGGCTTAGTCAGCGACATGGGACAAAATTCCCTAACAGAATGAAAGTGTGGGATATAATTCCCTAACAGCAAAAGAGTGGGATAAAATCCCCTAATATGTATAAGATTGGGATATATATATTTCCCTATTTTTCCTATATTAATTAATAAAGATCTTGTTGTAAACTTTGATAATCGAATAGTCGAATAGTATACACATCTTCGTTTGCAGATTTACATTGACATGTGTATGCTGAAAAGTCTTAAAGACTTAATCTATGAAAGTATTGATACTAAATTACTAACATTTCATTTTGTGAGAGATAGTATCTCTTAAAAACTGAGTTAGATAGACTTTATAAGATTCATATTATAATAGGATTTTCATACATCATTTATTGGACAAGGACTTAAATACACCATTTACTAATGATTTTTTTAAAAAAGTACATGTTTTAAAAAATGAATTACAATATTTATAATAAAGGAATTTATTGTTTATAAATTTAGAGAATCAATACTACTGAATGATATTTAGTCAAAAGAAATAAAGACATCATTTACTGAAAAATTTGGTTAGAATATATAAACAAGTTTAGATTAATTACAATAATGATATGAAGCTTGAATTTGGAAAGCTTGGATTGATTTAGCACAGGCAAAGACACATGTAAGCTATGACTCATCTTTCCATACGAGGCTAACGACAAATATGGCAACTCATCACAATCCAAATTCCAAATCAAGACAATAATTACACTACGTAAGCTTTATATATATTACCCAAATATGAGTTTTATACAAAAAAGTATTCCCTCCTCCTAGTTTGAGTGCGTACAATAACCATTAATCAATGATTTGAGTGTAGAATAAATTAATTAAAATTAATATTTTATTATTGATTCTGAAGAATTATCATTTTAAAATTTAAAAAATAACTAATGAAGTGAAAAAAAGAAAGGTAGTATGACAATTAAAGATGGAGGGAATATAAAAGAAAAACTAGTTAAATTGCCATCTTATTTCTTACACACAAGCTGATGATTTACATCAGAATATCTACAGCAACATCGTGAAGCTAATAATTAAAACATCATTTCTTTGTAAACTCATAACCGATCTAACGAATTCAAGTTGAGCTAGCTAGAATACAAGTAGTTATAAGTTAAGCGCCATCAACCCTGCGTATGAAGATTGAGTCCAAATCAGGAGGGTTGAAAAACTTTCTAACTCCGCCGTAGTGGCATGAACTTGCCGGCGGCGGCTGTTTTCTCTTTCTCGGGGCCGGAGGGCATGGCAATCTCGTTGGAATCCTCGACCCCGCATGCGTCGGAGTCGTCAGAAGATCCTCTTCGGCGTCGGTCGGTTTTGTGAAAACGGGCTTCAACGATGTTCTGAGAGAGATTCCGGCGGAGATAACCCAATCTTGGGAATCCATAACTGAATGAAGCTTTTCTGAAACTCCCATTTTCCAAGATGGGATTTTGATGAGTTGTGAATATGGTATGTGTAGGTATAGAAAAAGGAATTATCTCTATTTAAGATGGAGGGGGGAATGGAAATGGAAATGGAATAGATTCTTGTGAAGCTTGTGGGAAAATTTTGATGAAAAGGGGATTTTGGTATTCTTTTTGTTTTTTTTTATGAAAGTTGGGGCTTTAAATAGAAGGGGAGAAAAGTAAATGCGAATATTTTAGTTTGTGTTTGTAGTAAAAATTTGTGCATGTGATGTGAGAGATAGGGAGAGGAGAGAGAATCCAAGGAAAGGAATGAGATTGAGATCCTACATTCTTACTCGGTCTCCAATTTTCTGGCTTCATTTTCTTAAATTAATGATTTTTATTTAATGTTTTTTAATAAGTTACACAAATTATTATTCTAAATTTAGCACAGGCTTATTCCATCCAGGTTTTAGCTTTTAATTAACTAGTATTGCACCCCCGCATGGAAATTTTAATTATTTGTATTGCAAATATTAATTTAATATTTCATATATCCATAAACATATGACATTATTTAAACCATAAAGTTATTGTTGCGAGTACAATTATTCAGAAATAGGAGCCCCGAGAACCAAGAACAAAGACATATATGGAATGACGTAGAAATTAAAAGGGTACAGTAAGCCAATAGGCTAAAATGAAAATACTGGAAGGTTCAAACTACCAGACGAGCGAACCACCCCGATTATCCCGGAGACACCTCCTAACCACTAAGCGCAGACCTCGAAAACCCGAAGAGAGACT
This sequence comes from Plectranthus barbatus, assembly GCA_026898455.1. Classification (NCBI taxonomy): domain Eukaryota; kingdom Viridiplantae; phylum Streptophyta; class Magnoliopsida; order Lamiales; family Lamiaceae; genus Plectranthus; species Plectranthus barbatus. The sequence goes on along the minus strand of JAPKLW010001769.1, from coordinate 69,780 downwards.
CGCTTCTATAAATATCCCCTTATAAGCGGCGGCCAGGGGAAGACGAAAAAACAGCTCACCAACGATCATCCTTACAAAATCAAGGAACTTACTTCGATTTCTTTCAACGAACCTTCCAGTATTTTGATTTTAGCCTATTGGCTCACTGTACCCTTTTAATTTCTACGCCATTCCATATATGTCTTTGTTCTTGGTTCTCGGGGCTCCTATTTCTGAATAATTGTGCCCGCAACAATTTGGCGCCCACCGTGGGGCCTCGAGAACAAATTATGTCCTTTCTTTGCAGGAATGGCCGACGATCCAGGGAAAACGCACGCTATCGAGGTAGACGACCAGAAAGATGCTCCGACAGAAAGCCGCGCCAAGAGAGCCAACCCCGAAGCGGTACGAGGAACTTCGGCAGGAGCCGAACGAGGCCGAACTGTTACGACCAACAGAGGAACCCCTCGTCCACCGAACACGGGGGATCAGTGACTGATTTGATGAGAGCCTTTAACGCCACTCCTCTTGGAGAACTAACTTTTCCGCCACCGTCGCCGAACGTCCTAGGAGACCCCCACGTTGCGAGACTGGTAACGCAAGTACAGGGTGCGAGGGAGATGATCGAGACGATGGGGGCCAGAATGGAAGATATGTCGAGAAAGTATGAACTCCTCGAAAGGGAGAACCGGAGACTACAACTACAGGCAAGCAACGCACATCCCATTGTTGAGGAGCCCAGGAGCACAGGGAGGGATATCCGAGGCACTGCGAGGAATCTGGAGGACGATTTCGATCGAACCGAGAAGACAGACGATCGGAGAACTCCAGGAGATCCTCCCATCCGCACGGATCCGGTTAGCCAATTAAAGCAGTCCAGCAGATCGAATAAAGGTTCGAGAAGAGGCTCAGATACTTCGAGTCATTACTCGCCAAGGTGCCCAGACTACCCCCGCCAGAAAAGACCATACCGCGCGAGAGCTACGCGGAATCCCCATTCGCTCCGGAGATTGCGGGGGCAGAGCTACCGCCCAGATTCTCCCCGCCGAGCTTCGTTCTCTACGATGGGACTTCGGATCCAGAGAACCACATTGCCGTTTATCGACAGAAGATGTTGGCGCTAGCAATTCCGGGCGCCTAGATGGAAGCTTGCATGTGCAAGAGTTTCGGTTCGAGCCTCATGGGGCCCGCTCTCCAATGGTTTATCAACCTGCCCCAAAGCTCGATCTCGACGTTTGCAGAGCTGCATCAGTTGTTCCTTCGGCAATACTCGAGTAGCAGGCACCTCGACAAACACCCAGACGACCTCTACGCAGTGATCCAGAAACCGGGCGAGCCCCTAAGGGCGTACCTGTTACGCTTCAACAAGGAAATGGTGGCGGTGCCGAACTGTCCTAATAGCACCGCTATACGAGCATTCACTAAGGGTCTCGACGTGGATTCGGACTTGTATCGCGAGCTATCCATCTATCCCTGCCAGACGATGGATGACGCCCTGAACAGAGCCTGGGCACTCATCAAATGGGAGGAAGACGAACCCTACCGACGAGCGCGCCGCAGCAGCGGGAGACCCAGCATACGCGATGAGGGTCGACGCGAGCAGAGGGACAGGCGTCCCCCAAGGTCGCATACTTACCACAAGCTGCCACAAATTAACAACCTCGGTTCGTACATCCCAGAGTACACACTATCAATCGAGCCGACAGATCTCGTCCAGAACATGCTCCGGAGGATGCCGGAGAAGGTGAGGTGGCCCCAGAAGATGAAAGCCGATCCGGCTTCGCGGGACGCTCAGAAGTTCTGCGAATTCCACAATGATCACGGTCATACCACCGCAGATTGCCGAGCCCTACGCCTAGAAGTGGTCGAGCTATTAAAGAAAGGGCTCCTATCTGAATACTTGTCGGATCGTGGGAAAAGGACATGGACTCGGGAGAAGCGAGTCGATGAATCAGGACCATCCAAGACGGTCACGCCTAGGTCCCCGCAACCAGTCCGCACTATCAATTGCATCACTGGAGGGTCAGAGATCAGTGGCGTCACAAGATCCGCCGCCAAGAGAGCCAGGCAATTAACCCGAGAGAAAGCTGCAGCTCCGTGCAGAAACTCGGATCATCATCCGATCGAGTTCACCAGCGAGGAAGCACTGGGGCTGAGCCATCCTCACGATGATGCCCTAGTAATCTCTCTGCTAATCTCGAACTGCCTAGTAAAGAGGATCTTGGTTGATAATGGGAGCTCGGCAAACATATTATTCATGCACGCGTTGAAGGAGATGAAGATCCCCGAAGGGAAGATAGTCCGATCATAGACCCCGCTAATCGGGTTCAACGGTGGCATCCAAATGACGATCGGAACCGTAACACTACCAACGTACTGCGGAGGAGCACATCATGACGTGTCCTTCATGGTCGTTGACGCCCCCAGCGCCTACAACGCCCTATTGGGACGACCCTGGCTGCATAAGTTGAAGGCGGTGCCCTCGACGTTCCATCAGGTGGTCAAATTCCCGACCCCTGGGGGAGTTTGTACGATCCAGGGTGAATAGAATGCCACCAAGGAGTGCTACTATGCGAGCTTCAAGGCCGTATGCGTTCAACAGCATTTCGCTAAAAGCGAGCCGCTACCCCCGGCGGGAGAATCCGAAGAGACTGAGGAAGTCGGACTTGACCCGGCCGATCCAAAGAAGAAGACAACCATTTTCGCATGGTCCCACAAGGATATGGTAGGAATCGATCCAGAGATAATGACACATCAATTACAGGTCGATCCTAATCATAGACCCGTACAACAAAGAAGAAGGAAATTCCCAACCGAAAAGAGCGACGCAGTTAATGAAGAAATACAAAAGTTGCTGGACATTGGATCCGCAAGGGAAGTGAAGTATCCGACGTGGCTCGCTAATGTCGTGGTAGTAAAGAAGAAGAACGGAAAGAATAGAGTTTGTGTGGATTACACAGACCTCAACAAAGCTTGCCCTAAAGATCCGTACCCGCTCCCGCATATCGATTGCATTTCGTTGATGCAACCGCAGGACACGAGCTGCTAAGTTTCATGGACGCATTTTCGGGGTACAACCAAATCCTGATGCACCCCGAAGACCAAGAAAAGACCGCCTTCATGACAAATAAAGGAATCTACTACTATAAGGTGATGTCGTTCGGGCTTAAAAATGTGGGGTCAACATATCAGAGGCTCGTGAACAAGATGTTCGAACCACTTATAGGGAAGACAATGGAAGTATACATCGATGATATGTTGGTAAAATTGAAGGAAGCCAAAGATCACGTACATCATCTACGATAAGCTTTCGAAGTGCTCAATAAGTATCGGATGAAGTTAAACCTAGCAAAGTGCACCTTCGGAGTGGCCTCCGGAAAATTCCTAGGCCACATAGTGACTCACAGAGGAATCGAGGCTGATCCCTCGCAAATAAAGGCTGTAAAGGGGATCGCACATCCGCGGAGTTCGAAAGAAGTCCAAAAGCTCACGGGCAGATTAGCAGCCCTCAGCCTCTTCATTTCAAGATATTCCGACCGAACACACGAATTCTTTCAAGTGCTTCAGAAAGGGAAAAATTTTGAGTGGACAGACGAATGCGCAAGAGCACTCGAGCGCTTAAAAGATTATCTAACCAGTCCGCCGCTCCTATCTAAACCTGAGAAAGCGGAAACCCTGCTACTCTACTTGTCGGTATCCGAGCACGCACTTGGAGCAGCGCTAGTCAAAGAAGTAGCCGGGAAGCAACATCCCGTACACTATGCGAGCAAGCCAATGCTCGACGCCGAGACAAGATACACGGCACTGGAGAAACTAGCACTAGCACTAGTAACAACATCGAGAAAGCTGCGACCTTACTTCCAGTCACATCCCATCTAGGTGGTGACCTCCTATCCATTGCGAACTGTCTTTTCAAAGTCATGCTTGTCTGGTCGGTTATTGAAATGGGCAGTAGAAATCGGAGGCTATGGCCTCGAATTCGAACCATGCACCACAATCAAGTCACAGGTATTGGCGGATTTCGTAGCTGAGTTCACGACAGGGCTCCAGTTAGATGCGGAAAAAGAGGTCGCAAGCTTAGAAGTCGGCGAAGCGGCTAAAGAGTCGTGGATTCTCCAAGTAGACGGATCAAGTAATATGCATGGCAACGGAGCCGGCATCAGACTATAGAGTCCATGGGGGGAATTATTTGAAAGGGCTATCCGCTTGAACTTCGAGGCAACAAACAACGAGGCAGAGTACGAAGCACTAGTTCGAGGAATGCAGCTCGCAAGGGAACTAGGGGCTCGCCGCCTACAAGTGCACGAGATTCACAATTAGTCATAATGCAAATGGAGGACCATTTCCAGGTCAAAGAACCGCGACTCCAGAAATATTGTACCCTAGCACGAGAAGTACGGAAAGAATTCGACGAGTGCGAAATAAAACAAATTGCGCGAGAAGAGAATGCAGAGGCCGATGCGCTAGCAAACCTAGCCTCTACTAAAGTAAGTAAGCAAAGCAAGCCAATCGTCATAAGTTGGGCCGAAGAACCAGCCACGCACAGGGCCACAGAAGTCATGGACATAGCTCTCGGCAACTCGTGGATCGAACCAATACGGAAGTATCTCGCTGACGGCATTCTGCCCGAGAACTGAACCGAAGCCGTGCGCCTCACTAGAGCAGTGGCCAAATATACAATCTACAACAAAAACTTATATCGGCGGTCTGTTGAAGGACCATTGCTCAAATGCCTCGACCCTACCACGGGGCAAGTCGTCCTCATGGAAATACATGAAGGTGACTGCGGAAGCCACCAAGGGGCTCGATCATTGGCGCACAAAGTTATATCAGCGGGATTCTACTGGCCAACACTATGAAAAGATGCAAAAAATTACGTGCGCAGCTGCGAAGCGTGCCAGAAATTCGAAGTAACTAATCAAAGCCATGCAGAACCACTCCATGCCACGATCGCGGCCTGGCCCTTCATGGCTTGGGGGATGGACATAGTAGGAAAGCTTTTGAAAGGAGCCGGACAGAGAGAGTATATACTGGTAGCAACCGACTACTTCACAAAGTGGGTCGAAACAGAGGCTTTCGCCAACGTAAGAGAGCAAGAAGTAATCAAATTTCTGTGGACCCACATTCTATGCAGATTCGGGATACCAAAAGAGATCAGAACAGACAATGGAACTCAGTTCACAGGACGAAAAGTACAAGAGTTCTGTGACCAATACAACATCAAGTTGGTGTTTTCCACACCGAGGTACCCGGAGGCGAATGGGCAGGCCGAGTCAACAAACAAGACAATCATGGCCACGATGAAAAAAAGACTCGAAACTCACAAGTTAAAGTGGGTAGAGGAACTCCCGGGAGTCCTATGGTCATATCGAACCACTCCCAGAACCTCGACAGGAAGTTCGTCGTTCGCCCTAGCATACGGCGAAGAGGCTGTCATCCCTGCAGAGGTTTAAGCTGGAAGTCTGCGCATGGAGATTTTCCAAGAGATCGAAAACAATGAGAAACTAATGAAGAACTTGGAAACTATCAATGAGCAAAGAGACCAAGCACTGCTAAACATGGCCCAAAGGAGGAAGCAGGTCGAAAGGTTCTTCAACAAGAAAGTTCACTTGCGCACCTTCAAGGAAGGAGACTGGGTGCTCAGAAGGGTGTTCCAGAACACAAAAGACAAAAGCCAAGGGAAGCTCGCACCAATGTGGGAAGGACCCTACAAGGTCACCAGAGTTGTAGGTCGAGGCGCCTACCACCTAGAAGCTCACGACGGAAGAGAGATTGGAAACAGCTGGAACGTCAAGCACCTAAAGAAGTACTACTTTTAAAGGCACAAGATCGACGAACTCGATCTCTCAGATACGCTCATCCTTCTAAAAATTCTTTACCTTATGATTTTAATTCGCATTGATCTTTCGAACGTCTACTAACTTGAGCGTCGGAGGGGCGATGCGTCACGACTGTCCTGCAGGAATCTACGGCCCATTATAGAGGCTCGAAAATGCAAAGATCAACCCGAGCTCACCATAGATAACGTTTTCTAATTTAACTTTCAAAAACATGATACTAACTTAAGCATCAGAGGGGCTTGTCACGATTATTTTCGCAGTAAGTCAACAAGAGCATCATCCGAACTTCAAGAATGGTGATCAAATTTCAATTATATGCGAAATGAAACATAAATGTGCAGTCAATTCAAGATCAAAACATTCAAGGTTCGAGGAAAATAAAAGAAAACAGAGTTCAAAAATAGCGATCAGACAGCGGCATCAGGATCAGGAGTAACATTCAGAGTGGGCCCCGGGCTGAGGACAGGATTATCCAGCACTGGAGTTCGGTCAGAGCGGCTCGAGTCTTGCTGCGACTCCTGCTGGTTGACTTGATCCAGCCCCTCCTTCTGCTCTTCGGTCTTCTCCTCTTCCTTCTCAAGCTCCAGCTCGTCGAGGAAGCTCAAATCGAGGTACGGGTACTTTGCCCCTATCCTCCCCCGGACCCTCGCTTTCCACCTGTTCGGAGAGCGTCTGCAAAGAGGTTAGACCAGGACGAGTCGCAGATATGAGAGAAAGAACCAAGTACAAGAAGTACCTCGTACGTTTCAGCGAATGTGGGGAAGTGATGAGCGCCCCATAATCAAGACCCTCGCTGGACTGCAGCGAGGCAATCCTCTCCTCGTATCTCTGGACCTCGGCCGAATAGCTCTCCCGTTGAACCTTGAGCCGAGAATCCAGTGAGGCAAGTTGATCGTTCCTCGTCTTTAAATCAGCAAGCACCTTGTCACAATCAGCCCGGGCCTCTGCAGCCCTCTTCCGCTGGTCATTGAGCTCGGCCC
>JAPKLW010001769.1:25262-62971 GCA_026898455.1 Plectranthus barbatus | reverse complement strand
CCTTGGAAATCTGGTGAGGATTATCTACCAAGTTGAATCCGAGATCTGGAGAAATCGATCAGTTTCTCCCTACTGGATCAGCCGTCGCCCCCTCTCTCAAATTATACTGAAAACCCTAGTTTTCAACAACACTTAATGATCTGATAGAGAGAAGGCCTATATATAGTGTTAGGGTTTTGAGAAACCCTAACCCTAATGGGCTCTGAGCAGTTAATGGGCCAGACCAGGGATCAGATGCAATTAATAAAGTGGGCCCTCTTTATTAATTAATCCTTCCTTGTTCAACCCAGAACATAATTAATTAATAAAACATTGTTTTAACCTTCACCACGGTAACAATGCTGACTCGCCCCTTTATTACCACGTTATTAGGAACCGGTTGCACCAAACTAACATGATCCACATATTTAAGGTTTTAGACATTCATTAATTAATTTGGCCTATGACAATTAGCCACAATTAATTAATCTCTTATTTCCTGAGATACACCACTCACTCTTTTTCACTTATGCCTGAATTAAATAATTCAACCTGCAGGGTTTAGCATAATGAACCTTGTGAGCTCCTCAGGGAATGTCACCATCCTGAAACGGATATGCTTACCAAAACGTCCAGACTAAGCAGGCCACACACAAATTGCCAACACCCAAAATACAAGTATTAGAGTACATGTAAGACTCGCCACTCTAGTAAATTAAAGTGTGGTCAATCTGTGTATGCCCCTTATCCTTCAGTTAGGTTTAAGATCATAGGAAGTATGTTAGGGATCTGGCTCATTCGTATGTCAATGTGAATGGCACATCCCACTGTTGATCCCATCAATACATAATAATGTACCGACACATCAAGTAGCTAGGATAAGCCCACTTATGAATCGATGTGTCGCATCTTAGACCGACAGCCTATCCAGGGACCTTCTCAGCTGTGATACTGTTTATATCTCGCTAGGTCAAACGATTCATATGATCCTCTGTGATCTACTACACACCATATGATCATCCCTATAGGCGAGATAATAGGATATTATAGTTCGTTGTATGTTTGTTCCATCAGACAGCGAGCATTGTTGCGGCAACATATATGAAGACCAGTGTACAAAACACTTAATCATATATGCTTTCAGTATATAATTCCAACATCACCAACGATCATCCTTACAAAATCAAGGAACTTACTTTGATTTCTTTCAACGAACCTTCCAGTATTTTCATTTTAGCCTATTGGCTCACTGTACCCTTTTAATTTCTACGCCATTCCATATATGTCTTTGTTTCTCGGGGCTCCTATTTCTGAATAATTGTACCCGCAACAATTATATAATAACATATACATCATAAATTAATGAATTATTTATTTGGTATATTTATGTAATATTATATTAACATTTATTTATTTATTTTGATTAATTGGTTAAATTTTATTTTATTAGCCACCTATTAATTTATGATCCAAAACAATGTTACGTTCTTATATTTTTTAATGTTAAATAATTTTTAGTATTTTTTAATATGTGATAATATTCACTATTTTTTTTGCTTAAAATCTATGAACTTTCAACCTTCACTTTTCTTTCTTTCTCTTTTTTTTTATAAATCAAAATATTTCATAAATGATATAATTAAAAAAATCATTTGTTATAAATATATATCTTATTTAATTATATGCACTGATATATATTTTATATACATGAAATTTGAAACTTGAGTTGTTTGATGTCTAACTTGATAATCTATTATTTTATTGCTTAAGATTTATACACTCACTCAATGAACCTCCTTCATCTACTATTTAATATATTTAATCAAAAGATCATAATATGGTGCTAGTTCTTGTATTCCATTAAGTCTTAATTATTTAAAATGATCAGTTTTATCAAACACATAATTATTTTAGTCACTTTTATCAACACATATTAAATATGACCAAAAGTATATACCTTTAATTGAAATTTGTTAAAATGTCTTATTCAAGCACTAATTTTTAGGTTGGTGATGAAATCGAAATATGAAAATATATATTTTAAGTATTTTATGCAACATTTAAAACTTAAAAATAATATTTAAATCACACCCGGGTCGCACTCGATCTCTCCTGGGTCGCACTCGGTCGCTCTCGGATCGCACCCAGTCCCTCCCATGTTGATCATTATTTTTTTTTTATTTTTTGACTTGGGTCGCACTCGTGTCGCACACAGGTAGCACCCGGGTCGCAGTCATACTCTCTCACACACACTTCACACACTACACTCTCACATAGGGGTGTGCAATCGGTCGGTTCGGTTGAAAACCGGCCGAAAATTGCAGAACCGATTCAACCGAACCGATTGGAGGAACCGACAGATTAGTATTTAGAACCGAACCGATAATATTGGTCGGTTCTTATCGGTTCGGTTCAAACTGATAAGGTTGCTTGCGATTTTTTTTTAAAAATACAAATACAGCTGCTGCGGTGACTGGCGAGAAGGGGAGCAGTCGTCGGTCGAACAGGGTAGCAGCCGAGCAGAACCAAACATAGGTGGGTTTGTGCATGTGAGCGAGCAAGGGAGCAGGGAACCGGTGAGCGGGCGCTGGACTGCGAGCGAGCGTTGGACGACAATAGGGGGAGCAGCCGTCAGTCGAACAAGGTAGCAGCCAAGCAGAACCAAACGTGGGTGGGTCTGTGCCTGTGAGCGAGCAGCCGAGCACGGAAGCAGGGAACCGGTGAGCGGGAGCCGGATGGCGAGCGAGCGCTGGACAACGAGCGACGACGGCGAGCAGCGCTGCAGCTGGGTAAGGGGGACGGAGTCGGCAGTTGGGTGTTGGGAGATTTAGGGACTAGGGTTCACGTACATTAGTCTGTAGAATTGAAAATGAGAAAGAATTAAGAATTTAGGATATATTTTAGATATTAGTATTTTAGGAATAATAAAAATATTATATATATATATATATATTATTTAATATATTATCGGTTGGTCGGTAGGTTTATCGGGTAAAATTTCTGAAACCGAAAACTGACCGATAGCTTATCGGTTTTTACAAATCCAAACCGAAAACCGAACCGAACTGAACCGAATTTCATCGGTTCGGTCGGTTTTTTCGGTTCGGTTCGATTTTTGCACACCCCTACTATCACACACTTTGCACACACACTGCACTCTCTCACACACTACACACTCTGTCACACACATTACACACACTACATAATATTTAATAAATATTATTTTATTTTATTTTTTAAAATAGTCTGAAAATGTCACAAATACGTACTTTTGACTATTTTTTAGATGTATTCATAAGTGTGGCTAAAATCGTTATATATAATAGGCAAGTCGGCTATTTCATAATTTCTCTCTTCCATTAATATCATAGGCAATCCTCTCAACTAAATTGAAATTCATACGATATGATTTGACCATCAATAGTACATATCTTTTAGCAATTCGTTCTGTATCTTATTATTTATGTATGTTGTGAATTTATGTCTTCCAAGATAAATTTACCACTGACATTCTTTATTATGAACTCATGTTTTCTTGTTGACTATTGTAACAATATTAAGTTTCAACTCTCATACATTTGTGTTATTTCATGTTGTCTCATCTTTATTTTATATGATTGTCAATTTATTTTTTTCTTCTTTCTAACTCTATTAATTGCACACTCTAAAACACATATTATTCAATATTGAAATTTGAAATGTTAACAAATCCGTATATAGCTCAAGTTTTTCAAATTCTATACGCAATAAAGAAAAACACTTCTACTTCTTCGTATAGCTTATCACAATAATTTCTTAAGAAATATCTTCAAAGATAATAATTTTAGTAAATTAACTTTAAGCCATAGGAACGGCCAAGTAATTTGAGATAGTGTTTTACTGTCCAATAACTTCATCACATAAATCAATTTCACGACCTCTTTAGTGAGTGGTGCTTGTTCAATTGTTATTCACTCCTCTTTCTCCTTCAAACAATATATATATATAATCAATTTCTCTTTTGTTTCTTTTCTTGAAACAATATATAAGAATTCATCAATGAATATTTCTTAAAAAATGTGTGAAAATTCTTGTAGTTTGATATATTAATATTATTTATATTTTTTTATTTGCACAATAGTATGTATTTTAATATTTTTTTAATTTTATAATATAGTATGATACATTGAATTTTTACTTGCAGTTTGGTATACTTATATTTTTATATTTATTTTACTTTATGTTATATTTTAATATACATTATATTAACTTTGTTTTATTTATTATACATATATTTTTTGTATTTTTGGAGATTGTTATAATCTTAATATTTTACTTTCATCAAGTAAAAAAAATTGATTTGTCCTTTTACACGATTATATTTTGTTTTTTCTTTAAAATACAAACTAATTTATAAATATACAGGAATATTGATGCTCGAGATTTCATATATTTTTTAAAAAATATAGTTATTTTTATTTTTGTTTATAATTATTTTATTTTTTTTAAATATTTTGATTATCTCTTATACTCTTTGTTGAGGTTCGAATTTTCGGGGAATAGGAGCCCTTCGAACTTTATCAAAAATAACAGATAACAATGAAGAAAGCAAGAATTAAATAGCGTAAAATATGACAAAACCAGCACGAGAATGGAATATTGAGCGTGGATAACCAATGAAATCTGTATCAAATTCGACAGAGTTACAGCATGAGTTACAACTACAAGCATATACCGCAAGTGAGCGAGCTCAGATTGAGTAATATCTACGAAGATTGGGAATTGAACCTTCTACCGTTCCAGGATGGAATATAGAGGCAAATACTACAAGAGTGCTCGAAAGAACCATAGAATCCATCTGGCAATGGCGCATTCCGGTTCCTAGCTCTCCAGAAGTTTTAGGTATATCCTTCAGTGATCTTCCCAGCTCTGTTGATGAAGAAGATGCAGGGATAGTCACAGATGGAGAATCTATATTCAGAGAAAAAACTCTTAGAGTGCCCATGGAAAGACCACCGGACAGGAACTACAAAGTAAAGCGAATTGCAAAGTGGTGCCCTCCTGTCACAGCAAGAGATGAGGAGAATGAGGATCTCATCTCCTGGGCATGAGACATTAGTACATTCATAGAAACTTCAGCTGCCACCGAAGTCAATAACTCATATCCTGCTAAACTCCAAAGAGAGACGTCCGATCAATAATGGTTGAGAACCGAGTTCAAGAGATGGCGATTCTTTGATTATGCCACTCATGAATTACATTATGAGGACCGCTCAATCATGATGGCAAGGATGAGTCTTAACTACTGGAGGAGTGAAGAAGAATGGGCTGACAATTGGATGGATCAGACATCCAAGAGACAGTATAAGGAGAAGCAAGTTGCTACAAGGTTACAGAAGATCAAGGCTCACAGAGCAGCTGATAAGTTCATTATTTTACTCACTTATCTATATTATTTTCTACTATTTTATGTAGTTTCATTGAGTTTATATATATATATTATGCATGAGTCTATATTGGGTGGTATTATGCGTGCTTTGGTATGTTTCTACAGGTTTTAAGCCAAATTCACCGGAAAATCATTTCGAAAGCAGTGACGTGCAAGAGTAGCAGTGAATAGTTCATCCACTTGAGGAATTCGGGCTATTGGCGCATGGCATTGGATAGATCTTCAATTTAGCTTTCCAACGCAACTGGAATAGGGTCAATCGGAGTTTGGAAGAAGAAGTTATGACCAAAACTGTGAGACCGCGCAGAAGAGGCGAGACAGGACCATATCGATCGACGTGGAATCCACATCGATCGACGTGGACATTTCACGTCGATCGACATGGATGTTTCACGTCGATCAATCGACACAAATCTGCTGGCGGGAAAATTCGATTAAACTCAAATTATATCATATCTTCAGCCCTAGATTTGATAGGATACACATCCACCTATATAAATAGCCTAGTAATTTCGACTTTTTCAGATCCATCATCATATTTTCATTCTGCAATTCTGTTTTTAGAGTTTTGAGAGTTGGGAAATACGAAACCCTTTTATTTTCTAGTAAGTTCTTTACTTTTATGCAATTTAATATGTTTTCTTTTGGATTTCTATCTGCGATGAGTGGCTAGAAACCCTAGCGGGTTCTAGGGTTTGATATTATTATGGATGCATGTTTAGGATTAATTAATTAGGTTCATGATTCCTGCATTTATTTTATAATTCTAGATTAATTCAAGGACCGAAAGGTGACGATTAATTTAGATTTCTAGCTATTAATAGAAGGACCGAAAGGTGAATATTGATAGTGAGATTAGGAATGCATGATATACTCTATATTGTCCAATGAGATGTATTAGACTATAGGAATTGAACTGATTTGCTTATCAGATTGACTAATTTGGTGTTCTTGAGACCGAAAGGAGATAGTCACTAATTAGTAATCTAGGTTATATTTGCCCACCCCAGGAAATATATCATTATTGCAGTATTCCACCTGTTAAATTAATTGGTTCTTAGATGTTATCCATAATAAGATTTCTTCCCTAGAACTGTGTTCCTTTAAATTTGATTTCAAAACCTCTTTTATTTTCAGTATTGTCATCTTTATATTCCAAATCAAAACCCTGATTTTCTGTTTCCTCAAACAATGAATCTTAGGATCATAGTTAGTACATAGGATAATTTCGTTATATAATTCCCCTGGATTCAATAATCTTAAGGTTCTTTATAAATTTATTTACCACTATTATTATAATTTATCTGTAGATTTTACAGTGATCAAATTGGCGCCGTTGCCGGGGAGTTGTTAGATTTATCTTGTTACTAGTTTGTTCTAGGATTTGCTGGATTGAGTTTTATTTTCTATATGTGTGCGTGTGTGAGTTTTTGTTTTTGTACTCGGTGTCGATCAACGCATACACGCGTCGATCGATGTCAAAATTTTGCTGCGTCGATCGATGTCGAATTGATATCTACCTATTTTCTGCGCAGGTGCATGAACACACGAGCTAAAGGAAAAATACTCGAGACTTTTGTCCCTGAAATTGAAGCAACCTGCAGGAAAATCAAAAAGAAAGGAAAAGACAAATAACGAGAGATGGCAGAGAATCCTGAAGCACCTCTGCAAAATATGACTCCCGAGGAGCAGAGGCAATTTGTGAATGAAGTACAACAGCTGAGAGCACAACTACAAGCAACCCAGGCTACTCAGGCAGTACAAGCTGCAAGACTGGCAGAGTTAAACAACAGACAAATAGTGGTTCCACAAAGGTCCATCGTGGATCGATTTCTGCCCCAGCAAGAGGAGGCCGGATTCAGAGTTGGCATCGATTCCAACAACTTTGAGCTGCGCACAAGCCTTATTCAGATGGTGCAGCAAAATCAGTATGCGGGGAGAGCTGTAGAAGATCCATATGCCCACCTTAACCAGCTCATTGAGGTGTGTGACACTGTGAAGCAGAATGGAGTAACCCAGGATGTAATCAGAATGAGACTATTCTCGTTCTCACTCAGAGACGAGGCACGGTCTTCGTTTGTTGGATTGGATAAGAGTTTGATAGGGAGATGGGAGGAGCTTCGATCAGAATTCCTCACCAACTACCTCCCGCCGAGCCTGCTGCTGAAGAGGAAAGCTGCTATCACCCACTTTAAACAGATGTATGATGAATCACTACATGAGGCCTGGAAGAGGTACAAGGAGCTCTTGCGGCTCTGTCCTGGGCATGGGATTGATTTAAAAATGCAGGTCTGTCATTTCTACGAAAGGCTGATTCCACACATGAAGGAGTTGGTTGATGCATCTGCTGGTGGAATCTTAATGAAGAAGAGTGGAGCCGAGGGAATGAGACTCATGGTGGATATGGCTCTGAATAGCCATTAGTGGCCGACCGAGAGGCAACTACCAGTCAAAGAAGTCAAGACAAAGCCAGAATTCGACGTGGTTGCTGAAGTGAAAAAGCTCTGGGAAGACATTGCAAAATTGGAAGCAGCAAAAGCCACAACTACTGCTGTTGCAGAGCCAAGCATGGCCATAGTACCCATAGAGGCTGAATACATCAACCGGGGGGCGAGCAGTTCATCTGGAGCTGCTAGAGCGGAGGTGAACTATATTGGAGGTGGTTATCAGAATAACTACCGAGGAGGCAATCAAGGGTATCATTACAACCATGGGAGGACTCACCCTGGTTTTTCATATTCTAACCCCTCTACAGTAGAACACCCTCCACCTGGTTTTGATGTAGGTACTGGAGGAGAGATCTTGGAAAGGAAGAAGTCTGTGCTGGAGGAGACGCTCGAGAACTTCATCAAGAGCTCTGACAATCGGTTTGGGAAAGTGGAAACCGAGGTGAAGGGGATGGCCAACCACATGCAGCTGATGACGAAACATCTTCAGATGTTAGACACCCAACTGAGCCAAATTGCCACTACTCTCAACAATTAGCATAAGCCGAGACAATTTACAAGTGCAACCGAGACGAATCCGGCAAAGGAAAAGTCAGTGAATGCCATTACTCTGAGGTCTGGGATGAGCTACAAGAATCCCGAGATGGTTGTGAACGAGTTTGGAGGTAAGAAGGAGCAAAATTGCGCAGGAGATGGAGCCACATCGATCGATGCACCTCCTGCGTCGATCGACGCCGAGGATGGTCCGTCGAGTGAAGAAGAGGAGAGCTCGAAGAAGAAGCTGTCAACCGATAGGGCCACATCGATCGACGCACCCTGCATCGATCAACGCACCTCCCGCATTGATCGACGCTGAGGAAGGTCCATCGAGCGAGGAAAAGAAGAGCTCGAAGAAGAAGATGTCGACCGACAGGGTCACGTCGATCGATGCACCCTGCATCGATCAACGCGCACACAAAGCCACATCGATCGATGCATAAGTCCACTCTAGGAAAAAATCTGACGCAGCCTCAAGATCGACTTCCTCCTATGTCGTTTCCTCAGCAGTTCGCAAAGCGGAAGGAGGACTCGAAGTTCTCCAAATTTGTGGAGAATCTGAAGAAGGTCAACATCAACATCCCACTAATCAAAGCACTAAAGGAGATCCCGGGGTACATGAAGTACCTCCAGAAATTGATGAGTGGAAAGAAGCAATTCGTGGAGAACAAAACGGTGAAGATCCACGAGCAGTGCAGCCTGCTACTTCAAAAGTAGGTGCCCATCAAGAGAAGCGATCCTGGATGCTTCTCTATTCCGGTTGAGATTGGGGGACGCACTTTCGAGAGAGTACTGTGTGATTCTGGGGCCAGTATCAACCTGATGTCGTACTCCATCTACAAACGTCTCAACATAGGAGAGATGAGGCCCACGATGATCACCCAGCAGATGGCGGACCGGTCTGTGTCCCGCCCGAAAGGTATACTGGAGGATATGCTCATTCGCGTGGGCCATCTCATTTTTCTTGCAGATTTCGTAGTGCACGAGATGAAGGAGGACGAGAACATGCCCATGATCTTAGGGCGTGAGTTTCTCGACACCAGTGCCGCTCTCATTGACTATCGAAGCGGCGAGCTCACACTCCGGGCAAATGACGAGAAGATCACCTTTGTGATTGACAAAAGCAAGAAGAAGGAGGAGTGCAATCGAATCTCCACTACTGAAGAAGGGGATGAATCTGAGGAGGAGGGAGCAGCTGCCATTGAGTGGGAGCGAGGAAACGGAGTGGTGAAAGTGTCAACTACGCCGCCTTTTTCTGAGCTCACCACCATTGTCAAGGACCGGAAAGTTTACATGGTGGATTCCAAAGGTCAGCGAGTCTGGACCCGACCTCCCTGGTGGTGATTTGAGGTATCGTCGAGCTGCGACGTTAAATCAAGCACTTGTTGGGAGGTAACCCAACCTTTTACGTGTTTCCTTTTCAATTTTGTTTTTATTTTGAGTTTCTATTGTTTTTGCTAACATTTGTTTTGCAGTTAAAAAAAATTTGGAGTTCAGCTCGGCATCGATCGACGCAGCCTAGCGTCAATCAATGCCGAGCAGCTGACGGATACACTTCGATCCACAGTGAGGATCAACAAGAATGCTTCACGTCGATCGAAGCCATCCTGCATCGATCGACGCAAAGTGCCAACAACAATTATTTCACGTCGCGCGATGTTTGAAGACTCCGGGGGATAAAAAGTTGATGTCTGAGATCAACTACCAGGTATTGTTCCCTCTTTTGTCTAATAAGTTTGGGGGATGTGGACAAGAGATGGAACGTTCTTATCTTTTATTTATTCTGCTTTCCGCCTTAAATTTTTTTTAAGTTTTATGCTATTATTTTGTGGAGAAATTTTTTTACTTTTGATATAACCCGAATGAGATTGTGAGATTAGAATTAATTGAGGGTTGAGTTTGAATTGATTGTGATTGTGGTTAGATGCCTATGAATGTAGAATACCGCATGACAGGATTGATTTGACACTTACACTTGCATGCTGATTGAGCTGATTTGAAATTGACTGTGGAAGAAAATTTTAAACCCTTGTGTGAGATTTTGAGCCTTATTTCGTTTGATGTGAGATTCACATGTGTGTTTTTAATTCTCTAGAACTTGCCTATTTTCTGTGTTGAGACTGCATAGTGTGCACAAGTTTAGGAAATGATCTTAGGCCATCTTTGATAGCCCAATTCCCTAAACATTGTCCCTTCACATTAAATTTTCCCTAGTTAGCCACTTTTGAGCCTATACAAAAAAAAAAAATTTCCTTGTCTATGAGATTAAGGAGTATTGGTTTCTCTCATGTCTTGAGTTGTGGTATATGGGGTGGAATGATTGTGAGATGGAGATAAGAAAATATAAATTAGTGGTGAAAAGACGTGTGAAAAAGAAGCTCAAAGAAATAATTAGAATTCTCATAAGCTCTTTGAAAAGAAAAGAATGCAAAATTATCAAAAAGAGCATAAGAGATTCAAAATAAGTTAGACAAAAAAAAATGCGTTTATTGAAAATATTAGGAGAAGGTTGGATGATGAATAGATGGTGGTTGTATTGGTTGAGAGTCGCGAACTCAATTCATTTAGTCACTTGGCCATATTTCCCTACCTCTCACAAAAAGCCTACGTTACAACCTATTGAAAGTCCTTTTTTATTCTAGACTTGTGTGCACATTTTAGCAGTGGAGATATTAGAAAATTTGCAAGCCTATGGTAGAAATTTCTTCATACATGTTCTTAAGTGCTTTCATTTAAACCTTAAACACTTGAGAGTCGAGTGATACACTTCTCGTGAGTTCTTCCACAGTTGATGAATTTTCTCTCTATTTTGAATTGCGTGTGTGTAGTGGATTTTTGACCCTTGAATGTGATGAATCTTGTGAGGCATTGCACTTTAACTGCATGATCTTTTGATTTCTTTCTTGCCTATTGATTGAGGACAATCAAACGTTTAAGTTTGGGGGGTTTGATAAGTTCATTATTTTACTCACTTATCTATATTATTTTCTACTATTTTATGTAGTTTCATTGAGTTTATATATATATATATATATTAAGCATGAGTCTATATTGGGTGGTATTATGCGTTCATTGGTATGTTTCTACAGGTTTTAGGCCAAATTCACCGAAAAATCATTTCGAAAGCAGTGACGTGCAAGAGTAGCAGTGAAGAGTTCTTCCACTTGAGGAATTCAGGCTATTGGCGCATGTCAATGGATAGAGCTTCGAGTTATCTTTCCAACACAACTGGAATCGGGTCAATCAGAGTTCAGAAGAAGAAGTTATGACCAAAACCGTGAGACCGCCCAGAAGGGGCGAGACAGGACCACATCGATCGACGTGGACATTTCACGTCGATTGATGTGGAAGCCACGTCGATCGACGCGAATCTGCTGGCACAAAAATTTGATTAAACTTGAATTATATCATATCTTCAGCCCTAGATTTGATAGGATACACATACACCTCTATAAATAGCCTAGTAATTTCGTCTTTTTCAGATCCATCATCATATTTTCATTCTGCAATTCTGTTTTTAGAGTTTTGAGAGTTGGGAAACACGAAACCCTTTTATTTTCTAGTAAGTTCTTTACTTTTATGCAATTTAATATGTTTTCTTTTGGATTTCTATCTGCGATGAGTGGCTAGAAACCCTAGCGGGTTCTAGGGTTTGATATTATTATGGATGCATGTTTAGGATTAATTAATTAAGTTCATGATTCCTGCATTTATTTTATAATTCTAGATTAATTCAAGGACCGAAAGGTGACGATTAATTTAGATTTCTAGCTATTAATAGAAGGACCGAAAGGTGAATATTGATAGTGAGATTAGGAATGCATGATATACTCTATATTGTCCAATGAGATGTATTAGACTATAGGAATTGAACTGATTTGCTTATCAGATTGACTAATTTGGTGTTCTTGAGACCGAAAGGAGATAGTCACTAATTAGTAATCTAGGTTATATTTGTCCGCCCAGGAAATATATCATTATTGCAGTATTACACCCGTTAAATTAATTGGTTCTTATATGTTATCCATAATAAGATTTCTTCCCTAGAATCTGTGTTCCTTTAAATTTGATTTCAAAATCTCTTTAATTTGCAGTAGTGTCATCTTTATTTTCCAAATCAAAACCCTGATTTTCTGTTTCCTCAAACAATGAATCTTAGGATCATAGTTAGTACATAGGATAATTTTGTTATACAATTCCCCTGGATTCGATAACCTTAGGGTTCTTTATAAATTTATTTGCCACTGTTGCTATAATTTATCTGTAGATTTTATAGTGATCAGCAGCCACCGGAGATCGATCTCTGCCACCCTCAGAATACGCTATAGAAGACACTCCACCATTAACTCATAATTTCAAATCTCTTGCCACCAGACGTCTAATGGCCGCTGCTGAAGAACTGAAGAAGAAGTTAGCAGAAGAACAAGCTGCAAGAAAGAAAGAGGGAGATAGGATGAAGATGTTGGAACTCAAGGAGAAAATTCTAAACCAACTTGCCAGCAAGCCTTTCAGAGTACAAGACCTAAGGTCATCCGAACAGATTCCTATTGAAGAAGAAGGAGAAGGAAGGAAAACCACACACTCTGTAATGGCTCCGGTTGACCAACCATCCACTTCAACTGCAAGATTGGCAACCATAGCTCTCATGTCTACCGCTGAAAATCAAATTGTACCTGCTGAGGACTCTTCGTTCATGGCAATTGAGCCAGTGAATACCAGCACTTATCAGAGAGATCTCCAACACTATATTCATACCATGGTGGGACGGAGTATCGGAGAGCAAATGATACCAATCATGCACAAGGAAATCTCTACCAAAGTGTCTGAAGCCAAAGACGAGATTCTTGCCATCCAACTTGACAACTTCGAGACCTTCTCCACTGGAATATTTGATGCGATCAAAGAGGGGGAAGAGAAGAGGTTAGCTGAAGAAGCAGAAAGATAATGGAGCAAGAAGAAAGGATTCGTCGACTGGAAGCAAGAAGACTACAGGAAGAAGAACTAAGGAGACAACGTGAAGAGGAAGAGAGAGAAAAACATAGAAGAATTGAAGAAAAAGAAGAATCAGAAGACAAGAACGAGAAGCTCTCGTGGACAACTTCATGAAGAAGACAACAAAAACTCTCAGCAAAATGAAGAAGCCCACTGCCAGTTCCTCAAGTGCCAAGTATGCTGCTGATTCAGACTCCTCAATGACAAAGAAGTAATATCTCTCCAAACTCTACATATCCTAGTTGTTTGAACAATCTTTCCATTTAAATTTGGGTTATGTGACTATATGGAAGAATATATGATTATCAATAAAAAACTAACCCAGGTTGAAGACAACATCTCATTGTCCAACGCTAATCTAAATGAATAAGTTGAAATTACACACTCGGTGTAATCAGCAAACTGCGAGGAATGTGATGTGTGTGAAATGTTCCTATGATTGCTTGATGATATTATGTGTAAATATGATTTGTACTTACTTGGTAATATGACATTGAAGCTATTTACCTGATTGACTTGTTTATCGAGCAATACCTTTGATATGTTAAGGGGGAATATTTAAGAACAATACTGAGTCTATGGGAGTTGAAACACTGAGAATAGAATTGATAGGAAACTTTTATGTAATCTCAGTAATCAGCTTTCCCATGATCAGTTAAGAATTAAAGCTTAAGGTAGTGGCTTTGATCGCACCAAAAAGGGGGAAATTGTTAGGAATATTGTTAGACCTCTCTACTGTAAACCAATTCATTATCATAATTTGATATGTTTTGGTGGATCAAAGCTATAGCAATTCAGTATCGAGTCAATTGTAAAAAGTCATGTATAGGAATTCATACTTGAGTTGTAATAGATTAAGAAATAGAAAGTTTCGGGTTTGCTGAAGGCGTCAGCAAACTCATCCAATTGCTGAAGATCAGAGTGGATAGTAATGCGAATGAAGCAACAAGAATGTTGCAGAAAGAGCTCCAGCAAACTACGGAGACATCTGACACAACAGTAGTAAGCAGACGACAATCAGCTATCAGCAATCAAGAGAAAGATTACAAATCCAAATATCAGACGGATTACAAGTTACGAGAAGAACCAACCAACCAAGAGGATGGAATAATCATCATGAAGAAAAAAGGGGGTTCAGACCTACAAATGATCCGTTCTGACAAGAGACGGCTAAAGATAGATGCTACGCCAATCAGAGACGAAGGGACTTGAAGAGTCTCTGTCCACCGCAGAAAAGGAAGCATGGAGATAGGCAAGCATTCCCTTTGAGTCTAACGGATAAGATTCAAACAACCGTTTGAATCTTAACCTATAAATAGGTGTCATCCTTATTTGATTCAAAGGTTCGCGACTTAGTACAAACAAGAGATAACAAAAGAGATCAAACTTATTCTCTCTGTCACGCGAACTCATCCAAGCTAAGTTCTTAATTTAAACTTTTTGCAAGCTTTCATATAGAAGCTCGAAGACCTGTGAAGTTTATCTTCAAAAGGTAACATTGGGATTCTTTCTATTCCATAAAGAATCTAGCAGTCACTATTGCGGTGCAAGAGTGATTCATATGGCTACGCCAACACAAGGATAGGTTCCGGGAAGAACTATAGAACTCCCAGCAATCGACGTTCGAGGAGAAGGGAGGTTTGTCCTCAGTCTAATGAGCGACACCGGTTGAAGATTGGAGATCGAGGTGCTTGAAGGTGCGTGCTGACCAGACGGAGAAGTTGCTCAACGTTAGAGATCAGGCGTGACCTTGTACTCATTCTTCTAGTGAAATTTTTAGTCAGAGAACTGGAGAGTGGATGTAGAACAATTGTTCGAACCACTATAAAAATCCTTGTGTCATTTACCGCTTTTCTTTGCTATTTGTTTGTTGATTAAATCATTTGAAACTCAACACACCAAGTGTTGTAGTATAAACTGCAATCAATCTAACGAATACACGAGCTAAAACATTTAGATAAACACTTGCTAAGTCGACACTTTAGCAAGACACGTGCAAGATAAATACTTCCGCTGTATATATCATAACTCTGATCGGGGACCAACACATTCAAATTCAATCAAATGATCCAAAGCTTCATTCAACCAATATCCAAATGAATCTAGCTATACATACCTTCAATTTTGATCAATTGATTACAAAAACTAAGCAAATCCATTACAAGAGAAAAATATGATAGAAATTTCCCCCAATGTTGTTGATTTGGCTTTGATCTACACTTGGATCTTCATATCTTCTCCCCTTTGATGGAATTGGACTTGGATCCACCTTAATTGAGGTTTGGAGAGAGTGGGAAATGATTTTGAAGTGAATAACCGTCTAAAATTGGCCAAAAGTCCTTACCAAATTCGTTTCTCCCCTTTTTATATTAAGTGGATAGGCCCAAATCTTGCCAAGGACAGATTCGTCTCGCCCAGGATTCGCTAGAACTAAAAAACTGCCAAAAACATTCGCATGATCTTTCTCGGGACCAAATTAGCTCGATCGAGATTTGCCTCTATAGAGCAGATCTCGGCCGAGCTCTACAGGGTTCAATTGAGATCTGTCTTACAGAGGCAAATCTCAACCAAACCCAGATGGGTCTTGATCGGGATTTGTCTCTGTTTCACCCCTGCTGCTCCTGTCACTCCATCCAGGTCGAGATTTCCTTAGCTTGTGCAAGATATGGGTCGAAATTCCACCAAAAGATGGCAAAACTTGAAGAATTATGCTTATTTGCTTCCCTACACAATGTCAACACGACAACACATGAAAACAAGACAAAACAAACAAAAACCTATGATATGTTGGTGAAATAAACAAAAACAAGTACTCAAACACATCGATAAATTGGCCATTTCACACACATATCATAATCCCCCAAACTTGAACCTTTGATTGTCCTCAATCAAAACAAAGTAAAGAAATCATCCTACCTAGTGCAATACCTCATAACTCATCTTATTAATCTTAGCATGCCTCAATCAAATGAGATTATCACCTAAATTTGTGCAACGGTTAATGCAAGAGACTCAAACCTGTCAACAAGGTAGATAAAAGCAATGAAATTCACTCCCTTTCGTGTTTCGGGACCATTCACTCAAGCACAAGATATCAAGTTCGACTTACATGGGCTTGCATTTTATCTCACCACTATACTACAACTAGCTAGATTCTACAATCAAGAAGGTCTTTGATTTGGTTATAACGTGGTTGACTACTGGTATGTGGTTTTAGGCCGATGTGACTAAACTCCACAAATTCCCAAACCCCCAAATATTTTCTCAACACAACCACTTCCCAAGGCTTATTCGACTTCCTTTTCGTTTTCTCTTTTCACCATGCACTTGCATGTTTTCTTTTCTTTCTTTCTTTTTTCTTTTCTTTCCATCAATCTTTCTCTTTTTTTCTCCGTTGGTGCTCATTTTTCTTGACTTGTACCATTTCTTTTCAACTTTTGCTTTCCTTTCTTTGCCTCAACAAACGGGATTTAATTCACCAAAACAACCAATTCTGATACCCACACTCACAACATCTGTATTCACCCTCATACACACATCTCCCGAACTTATTCCTAATTATATCTCAAAGAAATTCTTCAATTAAATTCAATCAAGGGGAACAACGATATGAAAGGTAAATAGCGATAAAAAATAACACCTTATACCCCCAATGTGCAAGGTAGGACTAGGAATCGATGGCCTAATATCATTTTCTAGTCAAAAGCCCATGTCACAACACACCTTCAAGACTCCTCGGATATTAACCTTCTCGACAGCACTTAGAGTGAGGACACACATCCCTTCTCTTTGGTCGTCGGATTAGGAATTTTATAGTTCTTCTTGGAACTTATCTCCTTTGTAGCTAGACGCCCGTAATAGTCAACCTTACAGATCAAGGTGACTCCTAAGTTCTTTCTTGGACAAAAAGAACTCCAAAGATAACCTTAGAAGCGAGCTTCTTTGGTCTCATGATGAACACGGCAGCTTTTACAAAGCCTCGATCGTTTACTGGATCGGGTGTTGAATTTAGCATAGTATTTGCGTGTTTTTGCGCATATTTCTTCTAACTTTTTAACTTTTTGAATCCTTCTATTTATAGACGAAGATTCAAACATCTTTGTTTGAATCTTCTTATCCGTTAGACTCTTTTGTTCTGCCCTCCAATCTTCGTTCTCCTTTTTATGAAACGCACATAAACTCTTCAGGTCCTTTCTTTGTCTGATTGGCTCTTTCCTAATTTGGCCGACTTATCAAAGTGGAACTTTAAGTTGAGTCTGGAAATCTCCCTTTTGTCGTTTGATAATTCTGTTTTTTGATTCCAGGAGATTCCTTAAACTCTGAAATTAAAGATCCTTCCATTTCGCGGCTTTATGTAGATTGTTGATTGCTATAGGACGTTTTGCTGAGTAAATATTCGTCTGCTGAGATCTTAGCAACTCTACTGAGATTCAGCAATCTGTTTGCTCCAATCTTTCAGCAACTTGATGTGTTTGCTTAGAGCCTTCAGCAATCTCCATATGTTTGCTAGCCTTTTGATACTTCGTTGTTTGCTAGAAACATTAGCAATCTTTGTATTTGCTTATTCCTTCAACAATCTCTTCGTACTTTGCTTGAGTCTTCTAGTTGTCTTTTCAAACTTTGTTGACTCCTTTAGCAAACTTCAGCGATCATTTCTAATACTATTACAAATCGAATATGATTATCCTATATAGGACTTTTACCATTTCGACACGGTTCTGAGTTGCTAGAAACTAGATATGCTAGCTTTGATGCACCAAAAACCTATTACAAATACACAGTAAGATCTAAAGGGGTATGTTCCTAACAATTTCATCATTATTCTCAATAGTTTTGTTGGTACCGAGATCTGAGTTAAACAGACTTATGCAGCGGAAGACTAAGAGCGAGTTCTTACAAATTACAAAGTGGTGGTTATTAACCAGTTTGGTTAAATGAAAATCTTATTAGTCTAAGAGTCTGATGAATATCAAGTTCGGTTATACTCCAACACAAGAAAGTGTTGGATTTTAAATCCTTGCAAAATAAAATAAATCAGAAAATAATGCAAGAATTTATAGAGGTTTGGACAACTGTCCTACGTCCTCTCTTCAGGCAATAGCCCGGAATACACTAGCCATAGGATTACAATATGTCCTCACGATCTATCGCAAGCTGGTGAATGCCAATGTCCACCAGTCCACTTGCTTACTCGCCCAATGTCTCATTCTCCTTCGGCACTCAGATCGGGAGTATGGGCACACCACACAGCCTCCTCCTCCGGAAGTTGGGAGTTTTTAAGTTCTTCCCAGAACTCTTCGAACTTGTGGCAGAAGCCCGTGATAGCCACAGTTTGGAAATAGCTGCAACTATTGTGATCTTTCTTGAAGAGAAAGAGCATCAAAAGAAAAACTCATGCTGAGAAGCTTAGAGTCTCGTGTTCGGAGATGGAACACGGTAAGCTATTGAAAATAGCCTCGAACAGGGAAGAAGAACTCTGGGAGTCTCTGTTCAGAGATGGCGATTACAACGTGGATTGATTAGTTTGCTCTAACTCAAGCGTAAGTTTTTGTAACCGTAACCTTTCCTCTGAGATTGTTTTGGTCTATTTATAGACAAAGCATGAAAATTTTGGTGAAAGAGTTGTTTAGAGATAATTTAGATTTTGAACTATCTGTTCGGTCTCTGATTTGATGGATACAGGTTGCCTTTTATACTCTGTCGCACCTGCTCCGTCCTTTCCTGACACAAGAGTGTTGACATCCTGCTGCGTATTAAACGACTCGCCAATCTGAGGAATACTAAACTGAAAGTTTGAACTTCAGACTTTAAGGAATCTCATTTTCCTAAAGTTTGGCTCTTGTGATTCCTCTGGCATGTCTTTGTCTCTATTCGTGAGAAGAAACTAGACTTAATAAACTGGTGATTGTCCCAGCTGGTGGTATCAGCCAGTTTATCTGAGTGGTTTGCTTCAAGTTGGTCGTCAGTTTGCCAGTTCGTTGCTTGAGTCTTTGTTTCTTCTTTTTTCATGAAGACCAAATTGATGACTTCGATCACAAGCCCAATTTGTCTTTATCAGCTTTTACAACTCGATAAACATCCTAAGTGGATATTACAAGTTTTTACGACTAAGATAATCTAGAGACACTTCCTAAGGTGATTTCTATACATGTTTGACACATCAAAACATAAAAAAGTAAGGAAATTCGAAACTAAATTCCCAACAAATTTTATACAATAAATTAACTGAATGAGATTTTTGGCATTTCATTGAAACTAGACAAGATTCCTAATATTGGTGAAAGAATATATTTTCCCAACACTGAAAATATCATTTCCAAGTCTAAGTAGGTAAACAAACTTGAGCATATTATTATGGCACAAACTAAATAGGGTTTTTTATAATGCAAAACAACAATTGTTAAACACTAGAAAATAAGTATGCTGTCAATGTGCCTCAAAACTCAACAATAGTCATTCGACAGCTACTCTCAGACCATCTTTAGCAATAACCCCATACAATTTAATATAATAATAAAATAATAATTTATCTCTCATTCACCTAAAATTTATTTTATTTTCATATTTATACTTCAATATATATTATTGATAATATTTTTTATTGTATAATCTTGTTGGCTTGGATGATTTTGGGAAGTGAAAAAGTAATTGGGATTATTTGATCTATAACAAGATATCAAAATAAAAAAATATTATAAAAAATAGAAGTTTTGGTTGTGAATGAAAATGTATGAATTTTGAGTTTATTTTATAAAGAAAAAATTTATGCATTTTGGTATCATTTTTATTTTTAATATATAAAATATAGTGTATTTATCTAGAAAATTAGAATATCTAATTACATATTGTCAAGTGGTAGCATGTAATTGGATAACCCAATGATTAGATAATACGCAGGTGTCATGACTTGATGCTTTCAAATTTTATTTTATTTATAATAAAAAAAAACTGTCTTATTCATGACATTTCCATTGGTAGGAGTAGAGATGTCAATCGGGCTAACCCGTCGGGTTTCGGGCTAACCCTATCGGGCTGCGGGCTATTCGGTTCGGGTTGAATCGGGCTGAATTTTTATCGGGCTAAAAATTCTTGAACCTAATCCTAACCCACCGGTTTTCGGGCTGACCCGTCGGGTTGGCAATATTTACGAGTTTATTTTAGTAAAACTTTTCTTAAAATATTTTAACAACGCCTAAAACAAAAAAAAAAAATTGATGAACCAACATAAATAAAAGACATCAAATAACAATATCTTTGCAAAAAAATAGTGATAAGTGGATAATCATAGTTTGAAAAGAAAAAAAAACATCAATCCTTATATACCAACTAATTTAAGTAATAGAAGTACATTTCTCAACGTATAAAATAATAAAATAATGATTAAAAAATTAAATATAGCTTTCACTTGGGTGAACTTAACAAGGAGTGGCTAAAGATTCTTGAAAGGAAGAAATGAGTAGGTACGCTAATTAGGAGAGTGACGAGTGGAAGACAGTGAAAGAGGAAGAAATGAGAGATTTTTGTGACGGAAAATTAGGTCTAGGGAATTATGTATATAATTAATGGGTATAGTACGATATAAATAATATTAGAAATAATAAATAATAAATTATTAAATATATTATTAAATATTTCCGGACCTACGGGCCGACCCGCAACCCACCGGGCTCAGCCCGTTCGGGCCGCCAACCCGTCGGGTTCAATCCGTTCGGTTAAAAATAATTTCGGGTTGAAAATTTTTTACCCTAACCCGCATTTTAGCCCACCAGTTTCGGGCCGACCCATCGGTTTCGGGCTTTATTGACATCCCTAGGTAGGAGTAGTCTTGTGTTAAGGTTATTCGATCCCACATAATTGTGATTGTATCTCCCGACATTCAAAATCTATGTCCAATCCACTCACAGTATCCAACATTATAATTGGATCAATTTTGATATCATATTATAATCTACTTAAGCTTACAAAATCAAGGTGTAATAAAAATATTACATTACCATGCCAATTTTAGTTTTAATTAGTTAATGTGGAATACTTAAACATGACTAATTAATTAAGTGTGATTCGAAGCAAAGACGAGATAAAATCACAGTAGCTTGTGACAAATTCTTGCAGAAAATTAAAAGTTGATGTTTGAAGCCAACATTATAGACAACAAATGCTTCCACCATTTTTATTCATCACATCCTCGAATACCCCCCATAGTCTTCATACTGCTCCATGAATTCGTCGTTGAATTTCTTGAAACTGGCCATGATCTCCGGCATGTCTTCCTCCGCCGGTAAGATGGTGGTTCTCAGATGGAACACCCTGCATTCCCGCCGTGGTAGGCATCAATACAATACAACAGATAAAAACTCAGAATTTATATTTATTTATTTATTTTTTTCAGAAGAAATGGGATGAGCGCACGTACCCTTCCTTCTGTCCGAAACCTGAACCTGGGACAGTGGAAATGCCAGTGGCTTCAAGGAGCTTCAGACAGTAGAAAACATCGGGTACTTTTCCGGCTTGTTTGGCAGCCTCGATTGCCTTTGGTGGCAGCCGTATTTGTGGGAAGGAATACATAGCACCTGGCATCATCAAAGTTGTGAACTAATGGATTCAGACACAATTCTTGAACCAGGCAAGATGTGTTTGTGAGTAGTTCCTGAAACATACGAACCTTCAGTGAAGTTACAGACGACGTTTCTGCAGCTGTTGAACCCATCTGTCATTATACGAGCTCTCCTCCTCAATGACTCCAGGATTCCTTTGCTGAAAGAAAAGAAAACGAATCAAGAAATTAGCATCTCATTAGCACTCAAGAATCGCAAACGCAGCTAGAAATTCGTGTTGCCTAAGGCTTCTCTTTCGCAGTTCTAATTAAAAGTCGTCTTTTGCAATACCACACATGTATAATCAAGGAACACTTACCTCTCTCGTGTGAATTGATCATACGATATATCTCCAGGTTTAGGAGGGTTCACCATTAGTCCCATCTATAATATGGAAACACCATTAGAAAAAACTCGAGTTGTTTGCTACATTATGGATCGAAAACACAAGCTGTAATATACAATACTTACAAATATCTGTGCAGGAACATTTGGACTGAGTGATATGGAAGCAACCTTGTAGATTTCCTCTACTGTCTGCAACAGAAAGCAATCATAGGAAAGATAGTAGTTGTAATGAATCGAGCCCAAAGAAAGCCATTGTTCGGGAATCGATGTTCCGTACTCGAGCATGTAATCCGCACAATAATGGAATTGAACATAACTGCCAATAAATTTATAATGCCTCAGGAGAAGATCAGAAAATGTATGTCACGAATACGAACCCTTGGAGAAATGTTGGTCATCTCAAAATATCCACCGCGCTGTCCACATTCTCCCCAGTAGCCTTTGGAGACGGTGTGGAAGGAAACAAGCTCGACCTCCTTGCTTATGGGTGGCCCCATGTCCATCAAAACCTTTTGTGTGTTGAATGGTAAAAGTTCATCAGGTTTTGGGGAGAAGAGAGCTACTTGGTACAATTTTAGCAATATAAAACCCGAAAATATACCTTTCGTGCACTTATGAATGGGCGCTCGTCCTGGTATATATTTTGCTGGTAAACTTCATCACCAAGCAGCACCAAATTGTTTTGGTAGCAGAAATTTAGCACTTCTTTAAGATTTGCTTCACTAAGGCACTGGCCGGTAGGATTGCCGGGGTTTATTATCACCATGGCGCGTACCTTAGAACCATTAACCATTGAGATTTCATTAAACAAAATATGGCAGGTGCATATTCATAGACTTCAAGAAGAATAGATGTAGGAATGCTTACGGTGATCCCCTGTGAACGAGCCTGGGTAACTGATTGACGAAGGTTGCCAACATCAAGACCCCAATTTGCAGTCTCTTCAAGATAATAAGGAACTAGAGATCCACCAAGCAAAGCTATTGTCGCGGAGTAAAGTGGATACTGTGGCACCGGGACGAGTATCTAAGGACAAAACAAAGATAGTCAATTTTATGACAGATAACACTGCATTTTTTGGAAGTTTTAGTGATGTGAATGAAGAGACAATCAAGCAGTTCAAGAACCACACCCCATCATGTGCGCCACGTATAATAGTTTGCAAGATCTGCATCACTCCTTTGCTTGCACCATCTGTTAGAAATATAAGCTCTGGATCACTGCCACAAATGCAAAAAATTGAGATGATCAGTTTGACCAGTTCACATAAAAGTCAGAATTGAATCGTTCAGTTTTGTAACCTTGGATATCCATCACGCCTCTCAATAAACTCCGCGACTTCTTTCCTAATTCCGGGAAGGCCACGAGAATCACTGTAAGCACCTGATCAATCATAAACATATTAAATTGGCTTTTGTCCAAGGGTGTTACTACACATATGCTTAGCCCCTCCAATTCTTAAAAGGTATTCTTGAACCTAAATGTATTTTATCATATAATCTTGGTTTTCACTATAAAAATGCAAACTTTGGATTAATTTAGCCCCCAGCCCCCCCGCAAAAAACCTATGCCCAACCCTACCCCTAACATTAGTGGTGAAGCTCCGCAGCTGGGTTTATATAATGTTGAATCTCCCCTTTTTGAACAATACAACCATAAAATATCAGCTATCTAAGATATATTAGGAAATGGGAAAAAGATACTTTAGAATCAAACGTGTTGTAGCCTAATGGATGAGAGAGCCACGGTTGAACCCTCCCCAACCCCAGTTCAATATTATAACTCAATTCCACCAAAAAAAAAAAAACACAGGTACTTTCTAAGTATCATCTCCTAATGCATGAAACAGGAGTTACAGAGTTACAGGACAGGTATTAACTTGTGTGTGTGTGTGTGTGTGTGTTTGAGAGAGAGAGAGAGAGGAGAGAGAAGTGGTATTATTAGGTGGTTCTGTTGCATAATGAGAATACAATACCTAGACCCCCTGAAGTAAGGGAAAGATAATGTTTTGCTCTGGCAATGGCATCAGCAGGAAACAAATATCCTACGTGAGGATCATCCAGCAGAAATGGAGCTTGGCAGAGAGCAACAACCTGCAGTGCGTTTTCTCTCGTAGTAAATAAAATGAAGCAGCATTACGTAGAAAGATAAATACAGCACCTAAGTCTATTTTCAACCTGTCGAGGGAAGGTCAGAGGTTTCTGTCCAAGAGCATGAGGATTTCCAACATTGGTGAAGATGATCTGCAGACAAGTCAACAAATATTACATTATAAGTACTATCTCGTACATAGATTCTTCGAGGTCAAGTGGTCTAATGCTAAACCAAACATATTTCCTCAGATTTACACTGGACAGTGTCGAAAACAAAACTATAGTAACTATGAAAGAATATATTTACAAAGAAGTTGCTATTATGATGTAGATCTTCCAAGTATCCATGACTTGATGCATTCTCCGTAAAATTACCTTCTTCCCTTCCTTCTGAAGCTCAGAAGCTCGAAGATACAGTTCCCCTCGAACAGCATACTGACACTTCTTCACATTTTCATTCAAATTCTCATAATCCATTGATTTGGACATGATGAAGTGTGTTCCTTCTCAACTCTCAAGGCTTCAATCCAAATATATGTGCGTGCCAACTAGAAGATGCAGAAAAAAAAAATTTAGATACCAATGCACCTAAGAATTACAAAGAGTAAATCAGTTGGTCAGAAGCTCTATATTCATGATATAGATGCCAAATCAATGTCATATTCTTCCTCAAATCAAAAACTTTGTCAAGATTCAACCCAAATTTGTATAGCATTGATAACGAAAGAGCTAAAAGAACTACGTGATACCTAGTTTGAATATCCTTACCTGCCTCCTAAATTTAAAACATCAGATTGCAAGAGTTATAAGTCATTACCATTAATGAAGTGGTTGAGAGAATAAGGCGAAAAACTCACTATCAAACAAGAAACTATATCATATCATACTACAAAAGAAGAAATGATTCATCAAATGGCAAGCATATGTCAACAAATACAACTTAACAGCTAAAATCAATATTGTGCGCGGTGTCAACCACGGACTGTATTTTTCGTGCATTACGACAGATAAAGGCTCAGAATGCAGGCGGCAGCAGAAAGATCCAAGAATAGAGTTATGCAGTCTTAACTCAGAACTAAAAGCTGAAACGAAGTCCACCAAGATTGAACAAAAATGCATGCCAAAAGTCAAATTCATATGACGCATTAAAACCACTAAAAAATTCAAAAATAAATTCTCTTATCAGAAATCTCACAAATAAAATTCAAGTCATTTATATTGATTGAAATATGCAGGCAAAAAAAAAAAGAGCAACTTTCACAGAATTCAAAAGGCTAGTAATGAATGATGATCACTAAAATAAGCACAAGAACTCTGTCATCATCTAATAACCCTCAAACAGTAAACAAGAGAACCCACAATCAACCATCATAGATGACGCAAAGATCAAATCTTTCAACGTTACAAGACAAATCCCACCAACAATCAAAGGGAAAGACACGCGCGCACACACTTTTCATGGTGGGATTTCGCCAAGAATGTTTCAACAGTAAGATTAGGCAAACTTTATGAAGCTCCTCACCTGACTGAGAGCAGCACAAGTCGAGGGGCGCTCTCTCTCTTCAGTTCAAAATGGGAAACAATAAAAAGTTTGTACGTTTACAAATAAATAAATATTGTTGAAAGTATTTTGGAGTGGACAAAGGGGATATTATATGAATGCACAGGTGGCAAAGTGGGAAGACATAAATTTGAAGGCCAGACTACAGCCACTGAAGTGAAGAAAGAGTGGATTGATGCAATGCAATTTTTGGGCCTCATTTGGGGTTTAGGATAAAGCATTTCAAAGAGTGGTTCTGCTTCAAAACAGTATTTTTCTTCTCGGAATTTCTAAGTTTTGATCGTAGCTGTCAATTCGTTCTAGCTTTGAATAAATCTTTTTTTTTTTGAGGGAAAGCTTTGAATAAATCTTGAGTGGATATATATCATACATTTTTACAATTATCTTACATTTCGATATTTCATTTTATGTTTTTTTTCATTTTTTTTTATTTATCAGCTATATATATTGTGATAATTTCGGTATTAGAATTAAGCATTACAATTTTCTTTCAAAAAGCATTTCAGTGTTAAAATTGATAAATTTCTTCATTGAAAATAATATTTAAATTTGGTTAAGATCATGCATATGTAAGGTGATCATAAGCAGAGTCGAGTATGATTATGTTTGAGTTCGACTCCATTTTTTTAATTTATTTTAAATTTTATGTAAAATTCAAGTTATTTAAAACTAAATAATAAATTTAAGTAAAAATTTAAATTATATTAAGTTTGATAGAGCCTAACTCGATTCAGCCTTGATTTAAGCTTGAGTTGGATAAGGCTTGCGAGCTTATCGAATTGAGTATCTCGAGCTGAGCTCAACAACTATGTGAGTAGCTCGAGCTCGACTCAATTAGTATCGAATTGATTTTTAAATTTTTTTCGAGCTGATCCTAAGTAGCTCACGAGCCGGCTTAACTCATGTTCACCCCTACTAGCACGAAAGCGGATCCATAGAGCTAATAATATTGCATCCAATAGTTTGCATTTATATTTTGTCAATAATATATATATATATAGAGAGAGAGAGAGAGGGGGGATGCGATCCAGTGAGAACACCTCTTACCATAAGAAATAATAATTAATCATCGCCATTGATTTGATGAATGTACGCTTAGGATTTTACTAGAATTTTCGGTCATTTTATCTCAAACGACTTGCATTATAGGGTATTTTTGTCATTTTGTACTTATTTAAGATTTTGTTTGCATATTCAACATCGACATGCATTATATATCTAGCAAACATGCATTATATACCTAACAAACATTTTCCTGCATTATAATATGGTATTACTCTTATTTTAGAACAATATTACTATCATTATACGGCATTACTTCCTCCATTATATATGGTATTACTTTTGTTTTATAGAAAAATTATATTACTTCCATTATAATGCATATGTTATTACTATATAATACATAACAAGTGCAAATATAATGATGAATGATGATTTCGCTGTAATAAACATGTTACATTTTATCTATCATATTCTGCATTACATACTATAACTCCATGCATTATATTGTACAACTGCATTCATTATATAAGAAATTCGTGTACTGTTACGAGAATTATGCAAATTATATTTGGTATTACTTTTATTTTAAAGAAAAATTATATTACTTTCATTTTAATGCATATGTTATTACTATATAATACATGACTAATGCAAATACAATGATGAATGATGATTTCGCTGAAATAAACATGTTGCATTTTATCTATCATATTCTAAATTATATACTATAACTTCATGCATTATATTGACCTCGACATGCATTATATACAAGCAAACATTCATTATATACCTAACAAACATGCATTATATAATATAGTAATATACATTTATATAATATAACAAAAAAATACATAATTAAAAACAAGTAATGTATGATCAACTTTTATAACAACTATAATATTATCTACAGTATGCAAAGATAATGAATTTCTTTTTTATCTTGCAGGAAAAAATATATTGCATTTTATCTATCATATTCTGCATTATATAATATAACTTCATGCATTTTATTGTGCAACTTCATTCATTATATAAGAATTCGTGTACTGTTATGAGAATTATGCATATAATCACTAATTTTCATTTTTTATGATGATTTTTAAATCGAAACATATTCAATAGGGATTTCGTTTGAAAGATAATTAAATTACCTTTAATTTGATATATGATACATTAAAAAATAATCTAAATCGAATGAGTTATGATCATTTAAAGATTTAGGATGATTTTAGAGGAGAGAGAAAGAATATTACAAAATTACACTTTAATGCATGTTTTACTACACTATAATGCAGACGAGATCTATTTAGTCTTGAGCGTTGGATCACAATTTGAATGACCGAGATTGAATCTTATGTTCACATGAGAATTCTCATATGTTCACTTCCATATATATATATATATATATATATATATATATATATAGAGCAGTGTTCAAATCCGAACCCCTATCTTATGTGTGAACAATGAACTTTTTTCTAACCGTCTGATTTATATATTTTAGTGGCTAAGATTGTGCCATGTGTAAATTGATATTTACTATTTTTAATAGCTTAAGGGTGAATTTGGTATAACATAATGTTATATATTATAGTATCTTTTATTGTTATGGTAGTTTCCTAATAATATGCTATTAATTAGAGATATTGTATATATTAGATTCTTTTTATTTTTCCTATTACGTATCTTTATTATTGTTCATTAATCTTTGAGGACGAATTCACCATAACAGTCGACTTCTTAGTTTCGTTCGTTCTTCATCATTTTAATGGAGGTCCAATCTGCCGCCGACGAATATCCAGGTTTTTTTTCTTGTATTCTATATAATATATGGTCTTCTTCTATATTGTACGCTATTCTTCTTTTTTTTTTTCTCATATTTTTTTTTAAAGATGTTTCATTGCATCGTTATTAATTGTGTTCTTAAGGTTTCATCGTCGTCTTCTATATTTTACGTTATTATTCTTTCTGTTTTTTTTTATTTTTTTTTTAAACTCGTTCATTGTATTGTTTTTTACTTGTGTTATTAAGGTTTCATCTTTTTTATCTTGTGACGTTTTATAGTTTTTTTTTCCCTTTCTCGTATAGTTACTTTGTAAGTTTTATGTTTTTATGGTGTTTTTTTATTGTCATTAGTGTACATTACACATATCATTGTATAGACTATGCAAAGTCATTGTGTTTTTTTTTTTTTCCTGAATTCAATATATAAATTACATTTTTTTTCAGAATCTTATCTACCTATATGCGATGATGATACGAAGCCGTATGTGGGTAAATCGTTCATTTCATTGGAGTATGCAATGAAGTTTTATGAGGAGTATGCTAAACAAGCTGGGTTTGACATACGTATATATGGTAGTAAAAATGTTGACAATGTTATTGCCTGGAGGTATGTAGTTTGTAGTAGGGAGGGTAAAAAGATTGCTGGCGACGACGATGTTGAAAATGCTCGTGATGGTTTTGTTAATAAGCGTAGACGTAGGTCTATAAGGTGTGACTGTAAAGCTCGCATTGTTTTTAAGTATGTCGCTGGATCTGGTTATATTGTCGATAGGTTTGTAGAATTACACAACCATAGTATGGTTGCACTTGAGCACAAGCGTTTTATGAGGGTTAACCGCAAGCTTGATCCTATGCACCAGGAGTTCATTGTTGATTGTGTTAAATCTAGTATTGGTCCTACTCTTACATATAAATTACTCAATACATTTCTTGGTGGTTATGAGAATGTTGGATGCACTGTTGTTGAGGTTAGGAATTTTACTAGAGATATGAAGGCTTTTACAGAAGGGTCGGATGCTCAAATGTTGCTGAATGAGTTTAGTCGTAAAAAGGAGAATTGTCCTTCATTTGTATATGAGTTCGAGGTTGATGGGGAACAAAAACTTAAGCGGCTATTTTGGTGTGATGATATTTCAAGAAGCAATTATCATACTTATGGCGATATAGTTTCGTTTGATACGACTTATAATACCAACAAGTAAGCTTTTCTATGATTGAATTAGTTTTAATTTTTTAAACACGTTTGATCATTTTTATTCATATTTCTGATCATTGATATATATTAATTATGTCATTGTTTAGCAACGCTCGACTCAAATAACTTAAACTTGTAATTTTTTTTTTATAATATTTTTTGTAGGTACTCTATGATTTTTGCTCCCTTTACTGGCAAAGATAACCATGGTAAGCCAGTCACTTTTGGAGCTGGTTTGTTGTCTAAGGAGGATGCTGATTCATTCAGTTGGTTGTTTAAAAAATTTATTGATTGTATGGGCCATCAACCCAAGATGATTGTTACTGATCAAGATCTTGGGATGAAAGTAGCTGCTCAGAGGGTGCTTCCGGACACTAGACATCGATGGTGCATGTGGCATATTATGATAAAATTGTCTGACAAGGTTTCCAAGGAGTTACACGCAAACGATGAGTTTCGTAGGCTTTTAAAGTCATGTGTTTGGTCTGATCAGATTGAGCCTTCGCAGTTTGAGGAGGAGTGGGGGAACATCATGCTCACTTATGGTATTGTTGATTTGGATTGGTTCAAAGTCATGTATCTGCACAGGGATTCATGGGTTCCAGCTTATTTTCGAGATTTTGAAATGGGTGGTGTGATGAGAACTACTTCCCTTTCTGAGTCAGAAAATAATTTCTTCAAGAGGTACACTAAATCGAGCTCAAACTTAATAGAGTTCATTATGGGGTTTAATCACGCGGTAGAGGCGCAGCGGAATCAAAGTTCTAAATTGGATTATATGGATGAAAATATGTTTTCTGTGTTGGCTTGGGGTGTTCCTATCGAGAAACACGCTTCCAGTATATATACTGATTCAATTTTTAAGGAAGTCCAAGTTGAACTTGTCGATGCTTCTTTATATTGTAGCATGGATGGCTTCAGTGTTGATGGGGATAATCAGCGATTCATGGTTGCTGATAGTATGGATAAAATCTTCGGTGTTGTTTATAGTGGTGTTTCGCAAACTTTTGTTTGTGACTGCAAGATGTATACGCGTGTTGGGTTGTTGTGCAGACATGTTTATTTTGTATTGAGGAATAAACGGATCAACACGATTCCTGATGAATATATTGCTGGTAGGTGGCTTAAAAAATCTCTTGTAAAGCCGGTTCATGATATTTCAGAGGATGTTCATCAGGAAGTGAGCAATTCCGAGGCAAAAAAGAAGATTCAGAGTGATTTGTATTCTTTATTTTTTCGGCTTGTTCGTAAATTGAATGGTGACACAGATAAGATGTCATCCTTAGTATCAACTTTGAAGGATGCTGAGAAGTCATTTTTAATTGGCGATAATAATTGTTCTTCATTGTCTCAGAAGCGGATGATCATTCAAGAATTTTATGGACAAGAAAAGCCAGGCGAAATTGTTGTTCATCCTCCTAATGTTGTTAAAACAAAAGGAAGTGGTAGTCGTTATATTTCACGGAAGGAAAAACAAATGAAAGACAGGGAGAAGCCTTTGAGAATGTGCAAAAATTGTCGAAAGTTAAGCAATCATGATTCGAGGAATTGCGACCAACCAAAGGCAACGGAGTCGGCTATAGATTAAAGTTTTTCTTATGTAATTCTGTTAAAAACATTTTAGTTCATGCATAGTTTTTACTTACGTTTTTTATTATGAACAGTTATTTGTGTTACTCTTGATATAATAATTTTTCTTTTTATTCGCTATGTTTTTTTGTTAATATCGTTTTCAAATATTTATGAAGTTATTATCTTGACAGGTATTATTTAGTATAATTGTCTTCAAATATACATAGTCAATATATTTTACAATTTTTTTTTGATATACCGGAATCATTGTTATTCCTTTGTTATATCATTGTTTTGTTTAGACTATGTCATTGAATGAATAAATATTCATTACTGCATTTACGTTGTCGTATGTTTTTGTGGGATTAGTATTTTAATGAGCAAACTTTTTCAAAGTGTGTTCGCATACAAATAATATATAAAAACTTAAAATATTTAGATAGTACTTTTAGTTTTGTAATTTAATATATTACTGTTAATTTTTTCGTATATAGTCAATTTTAAAACAAACCAATTTATTTTGATACGAACAAATTTACTTTAAATCATCATTTTAAGTTGTGTATGTCATTGTTATTAGGTGTGTATGTCGTCATATTTTAAAACGAACCAAATTATTTTAAAACGGTATTTTGGTGTAATCCAATTACTTCATATCATTGTACATTTGTTTGTTACATATTCACAAATTTTATCTAATACGATCACCTGATATGTAATACAATAATATTAGTACACAAAATAAATACATTATCTAATAACCATAGAACCATGTTTATGTCATTCCAAAATACTAAAACTAAATTAAACTGTCAGGAATATCTAAGACAACCATAGTTAAAACATATTAAATATTGTTTTGAATAATTATCAACTACCTACGCATTCCCATCCAGGTAATTTTCAAAATACTCCGTAACGTCCACTTGGATGCTACCTTCTTCGGCTTTCAGGTAATCAGTTGCTTCCTTCATATTCTTAAGGGTGCAGTGGCTGTTTTCTGACAACATCAATGCGGTGCAGAATTTTGCGCGGAGATATCGGTAAACCTTTTTTGAGCGTTGGGGAATTCTTGCAATCCAATCTGATTCTTTCTCTCCATTGTAACTCGCCATGTGTCTAATCAAGAGTATACTACTTTCTTGATCATTAAATTTGCTTGAGAAGTTTAGTAGCATTCGTCTTGTCTTCAGTTTGTCGAGTCCTTTGCTCTTGTTTTGTACTCCCTTTACACTCAGGTACCTCTGGAAGAATTTTTTCTGGATGATTTTTAAAAAATAATACTCAAATTAACATCCAAATATGTATATTTCAATATCCCAAGAAACAATGAATATTAAATATTTCTGAATTTTGTAAAATACCATGGCATTCGGTGTATCTCTATATTTGTGTTCTGCGAGATCGTCATCCATATCACCCATGTAGTCGACAATGTAAACTTTCCTTGGATTGAATGCAAAACACATGAGATAGTAGTTTCCATTATTGATTATTGGAAAGTACACCTGCCACAATTTTCCAAGAATTATAATTATAATCAGTTAACATGTAATGATATGTTTTGAATATAATGATGATCATGTAATAACATAACAATGATCTTTGTACAAAATGAAATTTTTTAACTTCAAAGAAATTTACTTACCAAATCAATCTTTTCCCAGCTCAAATTTGGCACCAATGCACAAAATCTGTTTAAATTTTGTTCAAATTCAGCATACGCTGTCTCTTCATCCATTCCTTCATGTCCAAATACTGTATCAATCTGATAAATAATAAAGATAAACGTTATTAATTAGTATATAATTACAAATTTTATTTAAAGTAGTATATTAAATTATAATTATTGTATATCATACGCAAATTATCGGTGGAACAAACAGTTTCTTCCTTGTCCCCGTAGATGTTCCATGCTCTATGAAACTCAAATGTGCACACCAAGCATCATACACGTCTACCGAAACTACCATCCCTGGGCTGAAAGTTAGCATATCTGATTTTTTGACAGTTACGATATCATCATCGTATACCACCGATTCACTTGTATTAAAATGATCAAAATTGCAGGATTAGTGATCTTTATTAGTAATCTAAATTAAGTTATTTATAATTCAGAATAAACTTACTCTTCCACATTTTTCGTCCTCAAAAGCCAGTAGAAGACATGCATTGCGTCGCTACCAAGTTCATGATTAGTTCGTTGTTCCTTTGTATTGTATGGCGAGCACAATGCTGCACCCTTCTTTTTCTCAGCCGTCGATCGCATTGTCATTCTTTTCCCAATATTTACGCTCTCTTTCACAATCGGGTTGGTCTTCTTGCGTGCCAATACTTTCCTTCTACTTTTCCGGGGTTTTTCTGCAACCTCAGTTGATTCCTAAACAATAAAATGCAAGGGACATGTAATGTATGAATTAACTTTGATGCATTCAACTACAAATCATGTAAAAAAGTATTACAGTCTGTCATTGAGCAAAAACTTTAATTTGCAAATGCATTTACATTTAAAAGGTAAGCCAAAAAGATGATCATTAAACTAAATATTAAATGATATATGAAACAATACATAATGATCAACAATACCATATTTGTTTATATTGAGTTATTTTAAACAATGAACATACAATGACAATGTAATGATAAAAAACATTCATACTAATGATCAATCCTTTTAAAACAAAACCAGCCCCAATTTGTTATTTCAAAATAAAATATAACATAGCACAATGATCATTACAATACCTAATCAATTATAATTATATATTGAAACAATGATCATCCTTAAAAGAAACCAATACTCATGAATGAATCAATAAAACATTTTTATTACCTTTGCTACATCGTCTTGTTTTCGGGACGAATCTCCAGCTGTCATCACTTTATCATTCAATCCAGCTGTTGTTGGTGACATTACATCAGGTTCACCATCCTTTGTATTTGCTTCCTCATTATTTGTAACTGACTTATTGTTTGCTTCATCGTAGATGAAGGCCTGAAATTTATTGAAAATAAATCCCAACATTAATTTATAAACCTAAAGAATTCATACGCATATTTAAAATATTGTAATATAGTAAAATGATACCTCAACGGCGGAGCAACAAATTGCTTCTATTTCTGACTGTTGGATGCCATTTTTTAGAAAAGAAATGTAAAATCATTATGTTATAAGTGAATATATTTTTTGTTACTATATGTTTTTACCTCAGTTCGCTGTACATTTTCTTGCTCTGTTGCATCTTTTTCATGCTCTTCTATCCCCTCTGTCGCAGCCCTTGCTACTTCCATTATCGTCTGGAAAAACAAATGTTAAACAATCATAAGAATTTATGCAAAGAAATGTTAGATAATATGACAAATACATACCCAATGTTTATCATTTAACAACATTATGATTAATGATCTATGTTATACAATACAATGATATATGCTTAACAATACAATGATTTATCTTTTATAATTATGATGATAAGTATTAAGTTAGGAAAAAAAATGTGTAGGTATACAATCAAATATAATAATTAGATAAGAAGACATCTTT
This sequence comes from Plectranthus barbatus, assembly GCA_026898455.1. Taxonomy (NCBI): domain Eukaryota; kingdom Viridiplantae; phylum Streptophyta; class Magnoliopsida; order Lamiales; family Lamiaceae; genus Plectranthus; species Plectranthus barbatus. The sequence continues at coordinate 27,891 of JAPKLW010001769.1, read as the reverse complement.
AAATACATAAACGAAATAACCTCGTTCAGCAACGAATTATCATCCATTGTTGTATCGTCTACATCTTCTTCTTCTGGTGTTTTCCTACCACCTTCCTATAAATATTAAAGTTTTCTTTAAGCAAAAATCAAACAACTAATTAAAATCATGGAACTACCTTATCCAGTATCGAATCATCATCCATCATTGGTTCTTCGTTCACTTGTCCATCTGCTGTTCTCCGAGAGGATTCCTATAAGTAATAAAGTTAGAAATTTCAATTAAAACAATAATAATGGAAGTCAAAATTCAATTCTTACCGGAATTTCTTCGTTACCGAAACCAGTTTGAGTCAACCCAATGTTGAAGCTTGGTAGATCCCCTTCCGATGTGATGTCAGTTCTTTCTTCGAGTAATTTATACATCTTGTTCACAGTCAAGGTCCAATCTGGTTTCAGTATTCCATTGTCATCCAAGATTTTATCCAAGGCACTACAAGCTTCTCCTCTACTTGCATATTTCAGTTTTGATACTCCCAATATGCTCTTTGCAATGTCCATGGGTAGCTGAAAGCATTCCGAATTTTTGATAAACATTTGGGAGTGTTTCATCATTTGTAGCACCTTTGAAATTGCATCCGTCATATCATTGCAAGCACTGAAAAATTTGTTGGCACCAGCCACAACGGCATTCTCAATTATGACCTCAGATTTATTTACCAACGTTCCATGGTAAGTATTCTCCAGCAGTAGTCCCTCAGCGCAGTTTACTCCTTCGAGACTGAGTCTCCCTTCAATGTGACCCTTGCCAAATACACCCAAAGAATCCTCATCTTCCTGTCTCTTCCTTAAAAGTGTCCCCGTCCATCCTTTTATTGTTGGGAAGCATCTCTCAATTGGTCGGACGCAATGCACAACACGGTCTGCATAAAGTGCCTGATCACAATGACATTAAAACATTAGATTTTTAAATAACACATGGAACATGAATTGTAAATATATTTGTAATATTAAAAAAATTATAAAATACTTACCATTAAGAAAAGTAGAGGCCCTGTGAAGCAAGTTTTTGTGTTGGAAGACCATGTTTTGTGGGTCTGTACCAAGATGGTCAACAAATAGGCACACCAATTGAATTCTGAAATTTTAGACATATCATCGAGGTAATCGAGAATTTTTGGCTTCAAGTATCCATCCGCAGGAGTCTCGATTAAATATGTCTCTACCAGCATTAAGAAACATCTTCGGAATGTGTCTGACCCTTCACTGTCCTCCATCATCACTTTTATAACATCGGAAGGCAGCAAAAAATACTTTTCTTTAGCAGTCCTTTTGGCTATACCGTTTATTATGTCATATCTGTCCTGCCTCCCTTTTCTTTTCATCATTGTTTTCCCTTTAGGAAACCCTAGAGTCAGATAGACATCTTCTTGACTTATGTGTAACCTCCGATTCTCATGCAATATTACACTACAGGTTACTGCTTCAAAATTTTCAAGTAACCAGATTGCTAGTTTAGTAGGCATTTCCTTAATGTTAAAGCATCCTATCCCTCCGAATCCCATTTCGTTGACTGCTTTAATCTGATTAGCATTGAACAGACCCATTTCTTTTATCAATCTTTCTGGATTCCTCTTAGAAAATAATTCCCTACGTGGATTATTGTCAGCCTCATTGGTTGTGGGTTTTGTTTTTTTTGTTGCCTTTTTACTACGGGATCCTAAATCAGCTGGGTTAGTATCGCTCTGCCTAGTACGTTTTGTCCCTATACAAGAATGAACAAGTATTTTAAAAACACTGGTTTATTCACATCTATGTTTACACCGGAAAAATTAAACAATGATCTTACAATAATATTTCCGATGATCTTTCAAACTGAAAACAATGATAAACTTGTTACATCAGATACAATTCTACAAAACATGCTGCGTACAATTCTTAACTGCAACTTATATCAAAAAAAAAATTCCAACTTTAAATTGAGACCAAAACACAAAATGCAAATGAACACAAATTAAACGATAAGGTGTAATGATGATCGTTAAGTAATATAATAAATGATATACAAAATCTTAAACAATGATCAACAAACAAATATATATTTACAAGAGAAAATATTCAATGATCATTCACTATCATGTTCAATGATCTTGCCAAATGAAGAACAATGATAAAATTGTTACATCAAATACCATTCCAAAAACCATGCTGATTATACTTCTTAACAACAAATTATATCAAAAAAACTAATCCAACTTTAAATTGAAACCAAAACACAAAATGCGAATGAATACAAATAAAACGATAAGGCATAATGATGATCGTTAATTTAAAAAATAAATAATATACAAAATCTTAAACACTGATCAACAAACACATAAATATTTACACGAAAAATCAATCAATGATCATACTCTAACATTCTCAATGATATTCCCAAAGTAAGAACAATGATAAAAATGTTATATCAAATAAGACAAAACAAAAAAGACAACACATTATGTACATATATTCAAATTAAACACTAAAACAAAAACATGATCATTACAATATATTGGAATGATATTATAAATTAACAACAATGATCATCTAAAAGTATATAATCACACTCCGTATCGATTAAAAACAATCATTTCACAAAAACAATGATA
>JAPKLW010001769.1:5818-19931 GCA_026898455.1 Plectranthus barbatus | reverse complement strand
ATTTTATCTATCATATTCTGCATTATATAATATAACTTCATGCATTTTATTGTGCAACTTCATTCATTATATAAGAATTCGTGTACTGTTATGAGAATTATGCATATAATCACTAATTTTCATTTTTTATGATGATTTTTAAATCGAAACATATTCAATAGGGATTTCGTTTGAAAGATAATTAAATTACCTTTAATTTGATATATGATACATTAAAAAATAATCTAAATCGATTGAGTTATGATCATTTAAAGATTTAGGATGATTTTAGAGGAGAGAGAAAGAATATTACAAAATTACACTTTAATGCATGTTTTACTACACTATAATGCAGACGAGATCTATTTAGTTTTGAGCGTTGGATCACAATTTGAATGACCGAGATTGAATCTTATGTTCACATGAGAATTCTCATATGTTCACTTCCATATATATATATATATATATATATATATATATATATATATATATATTAGCTTTCCACCATGTATTGTACGAATCGAACATTTAATTTCGTATTTTATGTTTGAATATCAAATTTATTAATTTTTATACGAATTCATTATAACGCAATACTAGCAATACACCCGTGCGTTGCACGACCATCTTTTATATACATAAAATTCAAGAAATATATAAATATTTGATTTGTTATATCTAACTAATTTTATTTAACATTAACATCAGGCATGCATAATTGTTTTTAGAATAAAAAATGAATGAATGAAAACAAAATTCATAACAAAATAGATAATTAAAAGAAATATAAGAGAATGAAATTTTGTCAAAACTAAGACTAAGTTAGGTGCACTGCAGTTCTTGTTTATCACATCTCACCACTTGTAACTCAAAACTTATATATTACTACATTTTATCTCTCTCCTCTCCATCCACCTCCTGTTTTTAATTTGTTGACATAACTACGCACTGGTCGTGCCATGGAAGCTTTATGCTGTCGACCTTGTTACATCTGTACAAAATTCATTTTTAGTAATGGTCTAGACGGAAGCTCAAGAAGGAAGAGTAAAGTGGCTGTAGTAAGTTGCAGTGCATAAAAGGCGAGTGTCGCAACTGTTGTTGTCTGTCATTGTTGTAACCTTGTCGTAGTAGATGACTCCCTTCACTATCTCTGATTTACAGCCACAATTTTGCACACAATAACTCTGATTCTTGCCATAAAATGAAATTGTCCTGCACGTATTCCATTCTGGCTCGCCTTCTACCTATTGTAAAGAAAGAAAGAATTTTTTTTTTAGGAGAATACATGATTTGTTACTCATGTGGGTATGAAGCTACATGGTTTGTGTCAGCCAATTAAATATTTTCTTAACAAAATATTTTTGTATTTTAAAATTTAAATTAGCAGTGGGAATGCAAATCATTGGATAGTGCAAAAGTTATTTGCATTTTATTGGATAATTAAATACTTCTTAGGCAAAACAATACAGAGGGCGTGCATGTTGCATGGAGAAGTGGGCTGATTTTTAGAATTAAAGGAAATTGCTAGTTTTTTTTTTACTATATTAAATACAAAAATATGCACATTTTTCGAGAATTTTGGCTGGATTTTGAGATATTTTTCGGAACTGTTTTAATATAATATATAGATATAGATATTATAATAACATTCATAAAAACAATATTATAAATTTTAATATCTATTTCTAATAATTGTTACGACCCAATAGCACTGGACCGGCCCATTATTCTTTGATGTGTCAAATCCATCTCGACTCACTATCCAGCATATTTATTTTATAATAGTATATCAATAAACTAATAATTCAACAAAAGTAATTCTAAAATTAAGAAACCACTACTCCCTCTGTCCCGTTGATGTAGTCCCATTTTCCATTTTTATTTGTCCCATAAATTAGTTTCACTTTCCTAAAATGGCAAACTTTTTCACACTCACCAATAAAATATTAATTTCACTACACTCACAACTCTTAATCTCCGTGCCAAAAAGAAAAGAGACTACTTATAAGGGACGGAGGGAGTATTATTTTATAAAATAAATAATTTTAATAATACAATGTCAACAATAAAACTATTTAATCTAAAAGATATTATATTCTTTGAAGGAATTCAATCCTAAAAAATAATTGTAAAATTACTTAAAATATAAAATATTAATCTCTATATATATTAAAACAAAACTGTAAACAATATATGGTAATATTTAGTTGCATTTAATTGTCATTAATGAACTATTTTGTTCATTAATTATTGAGTTAATAATTCTATATATATATATAGATATAGATATTATATTATATGATTTGGTTGTTTAATTGGTCCATATAAGGTAAATATTGCAATAAATAATGAATAATTTATTTAATGTTTTATTAATAAATTAATAATATCTATTGAAAAGGTATTAATTAAAAATCATAAGAATTCAAAACATAGAAAATAAAATTATGTAATTTTATGATAAACATTCGGTGCATAAATAGATTGGATTTATTAAAAAATTATATTTCTCGATTCATTATCCTTTGATGAAAAACAATCACGTTATTTATGAAATCACGTAAAATATATTTTTCATAATCATTATAAATTAGAAAATAAAATTACGAAATCTTATGAATTCAATATTTGTATGAAAACCTAGATTGTTTTATATATAAATCCAATTCGGATTTAATTAAACCAAACCATTAATAGATTTCATTTGTATTAATTTTTAAATGATAGATATTAAATAGGAAACAAAATCATGGCATTATTAGTTCTTACTATATTTATAAGCTTTAGCCAATAAATTTAAAATCGCCAACTCAAAAATACATCAATTAAGAGATTACAAATGATTTGATTAAAACTTTCCAAATTTTATTGATTTTACATATATAAATATAGATTAATACATGATTCTATTATTTAAGGAAATGATTTAATCATGATTTTATATAATCAAATTAAACACAATCCTTAAATTATGGAAGAATATGATCAAACTTTAGATCTTCTATTGTTCTATTGATTCACACTATAAATATGAGTTCCCTCTTTACAATTTCATTAGCTCTATATTTTCTCTCAAATGAAAAATAGAATTATGCTTATTTGTTTAGTTTGGTCTCTCCCTATATTCTGTTGTTATTGATGTAAATCATAGTATTTCGCTTCAAATTGAGATTCAAAGAATGAATCGAGTATTTTGTAAGGAGAAAGACAAAAGCAAAGGGATGCATATTTGCGTGAAGTTTCACATTTCAATGCGAGATCAACACATCAATTGTAATTTGTATTTTATAATTCATCATATTTAGATTTTGTTATCTTATTATGGAGAAGAACATTTGTTATATAAAATCTCTACACTTAAGCACTTTTCTTTTGCTTTTTGAGTTTTTATGCAACTTTGTTATCCATATGACAGTTTCGCTAATGCGCCAAAGTATTAATGTGGGAATATGATATTAATAGTGAGATCAATTGCAATTATTATTATAACCTCTAATGTATTGCCATATCAATTTTATAATTCTCACATCAAACTAATCTTATAATTTTTTTTGAATTATAATACAATCAAATTCTAAAATTTTTCATGGAGCTTTAAATGACTAGGTAACGTTAAGCACTTTATGGATTATAACATGTTTAAAATTAATTTTATTTTTTAAATATTAATTTGATTCATCATTTGAAGTAAAATTGAGAAATTATTATTATTTAATACTAAATGAAATAATTAAAAATATTAAATGAAATCACAGAGTAGTAAAAAATATAATAATAATTAATCATGTAAGATCAAAAAGTATAATGATTTGATTTCTTAAATTAATTAATCATAAAAAACTAATTAAAATGTAATAAAAACCTATTAAATCGAATATTAATTTATTTCCTCAAATAATTTATGGATGACTATAGAAAGTTTGCACTTAGTATCAAAGTTAATAAAATTACTAATTTAAAATACTAATTACCGATAAAATTTTAAAACTATATATATTAAGGAAAAAACAATTACGAATTATTATCAACTCAATAAAGCAGATTGAGTGCAAGATTTGTATTAATTAAGGAAATGATATTTACATAAATATCAACTTATAAATATCATTTATATAATTAAGGAACTAAATCATATGAATATTAAGAAAATGAATCAGAAATATTACTATTATTTATTATTAACTAAGATAATAAATATTAAAAGAAATCACAAAGTGGTATTAGAGAAAAATATAAACAATTTTATGAAGTACATTCACCGGACCGTATTTTTTAAACAAAACACATATTTTAACATATAATTTAATAATATACATAATTTACAATATATTTAACAAAAATCACAATAATTAATAATATATTTGATTCTTTATTACATATAGGGGCAGATGCAACATGGTGTTAGGGGTGGCTGTGCCTTGAGCTCAAAACTCTTTTAATTATATTTAAAATAATAATAATAAGACATGATCCCAAGATATGTGGTTGAGCTTCCATGATCCTTCGAATATATATTCATCCTTGCTTATAGATGCTATATAAATAATGGATTATTATATATTGTATATCAGCATAAAAATTTATAGCTAATATATTTTAAAAAATAATATTATTTTGGTTTAAATAAAACAAATGAATATTATTTCAATATAAATAGTTCGAATTCCCACGCATCGCGTGGGGAGAAATACTAGTTTGATGATAAAATATAGCACGGTGAATATTAATAATTTCATAGAGTGGTGGTAGATATGTTTAAAATAATAGACTTAGCATTAAATGTTATTAAAGCAGCATGATCGCGTCTAATTTTAATCTGTTGAATTTAGAAGGTGCATGGTATGTTATGTTAGATTGACAATTGACTATTCAACCAACTCAAGTTTTTCTCGATTTCCTTTCACTTATGCATCTTCAGAAATTTTCCACGGTCACCATTATAGTTCTATAATAGGTCGAACACACTAGGGGCGTTTGGTTGGTGGGTTTCGGAATCAAAGAATTGGAATGATTCCGAAACCCACCGTTTGGTTGATGGATATGGGAATGGGGGGATGAGATTGATTCCCAAATATCCATTCCCCTCTAATTTGGTGGGTTTCATACCCATTCCCAAATTCAATACCAAAATGATTATTTTTTTTTATTTTGTAAGATTTTGTAATTATTTTTTATTAATTATTATATACTCCAATATTTTTCAATATAATAATTTATAATATTATTAATATTATATATATATATATTAATAAATTAATATATTAATAATAATATTAAAATAAATGGAGTTATTATATTATTATTATGCATTAATTAATAAATAATATTATTGAAAATATATTAATTATCATATATAAAATAATTAATAATATTATTAATCTTATTATTTATTTCTTAGATTTTATTTCATATTATTTTATTATTTATTTTTATAATATATTATATTAATAATATATTAAACAATCTTTTATTTTATCTTTATTTTATATTTTATAAAATAGATAATAAATTATTTATTTTTAATATAATAAATCTTTTTATTTTATTATTAAATTAATTATTATTTATATAATATTTTAATTATTTTCTAAACCTTTAAACTTAAAAAAAAATCATCATAATTGAAAATGATTCCCAAATCATCTCATAAACCAAACACCAAGAAATGAGAATGATTCCCAAATCTAAACCCATACCCATTCTCTTTACTATCAAACTCATACCCATAGTGATTCCCGACAGTTATACCAAACGCTCATAAATGTTAGTGTTTTCCTAGAAAGAATATAAAAATAAAAAATAAAAATTGTTACACCATGTTTGTATAAATACATATATCAAATCATTTAAATTCTCTCATTCTTTTATAATCTTAAAATAACTCTCATTCCAATATGGGTCAATTCATTCATGTTACCTTTGCTCACCTATTATAAAAATGTTTAGAAAAACTAATACAAGTAAAAATATTTTATTTAATTAAACTACACGTTTCAAAATTGTCCAATGCTTTTTTGTTAATTCTTTTAGTGAATCATATTTGTTCTCTATATAAAACATAATAATTTTAATCTAAGGTTATGTTGATAAAGGATAGTTTTGTATCAATATCTTTTACTTGATTTGTCTAAATATTTAGATATTTGCTTCCTTAGTTTACACATCTTGTATATTTAAATATTTGTTCAAGCCAAAAATCTATCAACTCTATCATGGTATTAGCCTAACCAAACAACCTACCTCCCCTTTCTCTCTCGTTAGCACAACCTCTCCCCATGTCATTTTCTTCTCAGACAATAGTTCAGGATGCCGACTCTCTCCCTTTGTCTACTATTATTCATATGATCACCTTTAAACTCACGTCCACAAACTATCTATTATGGTGAAATCAAATTATCACAGTCTTCTCGTGTCAAAATTTATATGGCTATCTTGATGGCACACTTTTGGCTCCATCTCCCACTCTCATGAACGCTACAAGTGCTCCCGTCACGAATCCAGCCTATGCTACTTGGCGGCAATAAGATCAACGCCTACTTAGTCTTCTTCTCTCATCTCTTATGGAGGAGGCTATGTCTGAGGTTATCGGTGCACTACCTTACGTGCGGTATGGCAAGCCCTTGAAGCGCGTTCATTCACAATTTGATGTCTCGTGAACTTTGTTCAAATGATGATCTTCAACTCATGAAGAAAGAAAACTGATCGGTGACTGATTATGGACACCAATTCAAGGTCTTGTGTGATCAACTTGCGGCAATTAAGCGGTCAGTCAATGACACTGATATGGCTCATTAGTTCCTTCGCGGTCTTAGATCCGCTTTTTCCAATCTGCGATGCAAATGGCTCTCACTCCTCTTCCAATCATGATCTCTTATTGAAGGCTTAAAGTTTTACTCTCTTTCACGATTCACTTGATTCATTCGGATCATCTTCTTGTGGCATTCTACAATCGGAAAAGGTCCGCTAATAGCGACCCCCACCATTTCGGTCCCTCTTATTCTCCAAGTGGTCGTGGCAATGGTGCTCGCTCTCATAGCTCTCGTGGTTGTGATCGCAGTTCTAATCGTTGTCTGCCTCGCTGCCAAGTTTGTCGTATTGAAGGTCACTATGCAAGTGCCTATCTGGAACAATACTCTCAGCAAGCTTCTCCAGCGACTGCCCGTTTAGCAGAAGCTTTTTTCAGCTGGATGTTCTCTGTCTCAACCTGATACTTCAGGTTGATGTGTTTTGTATACTGAAAGCATTTATTATAATGAGTATACGACGATTTATTTCTCCTATATGTTAAACAATCTTACATTTTTGTAACAATGGTATCCTCTTGTTTCACCGATAGGGACGATCATACGACGTGTTGTAGATCGCAGAAGACAATATGATCACTTGACCTAGTGAGACATAAACCTGATCACAACCGAGACAGCGTATGAGGATAAGTCTGTCCGGATGGCTGCGACATTATCGGAATAAGTAGTCTGTCTTGGTTACTTGACATGCTGGTACGCAGGGGTGGCGTATTGATGGACCGCAGTGAGATGTGTTCGTCTGTTTGACATCAGCGAATACAAGATCTCGATATTGATTGAGTCCAAACCCTAATGAAGGTTCAGGGGTTTGCACGGGTTGACTGTTGCTTTGACTTGCCATGGTGGAGAGTCTGAGTAACGTGCTCGTATATCCGCATCTTGGGTAACAATAGTTCGTGTAGTACCGCCTGAGACTGGGTTTAGGTAGCCATATCCGAGTAATATGATGGGGACATTCCCTGAGGAGCTCAATAACATTCACCGTGCCAAAGTCCTGCAGGCTGATTAAGTTCAGGCACGAGTGATAAGGATTGAGTGGTAGTACTCAGGAATAATAAGATATTAATTAATTATAGTTAGAGCTTGTCAGAAGCTCCGATTAATTAATGAATGTTCGGTAACCTTAAATATGAGGATTCTCAATTAATGCAGCTCGTTCTCACAACGTGGTAATAAAGGGGTATGTCAGTATTAATTCTGTGGTAAAAAAGAATTAATATTAATTAATTAATTGTGTCCTGGGTTGTGGACATGGGAATTAATTAATTATAGGCCCACTTTATTATTTGCATTAGGTCCCAAGACTGGCCCAATTAAATATGCTGATTTGAACCCAATAGCCCATTAGGGATAAAACCCTGGGTCTATAAATAGACCTCTCACTCTCTGAAACCCTAGCCACTTCATAACACTCAAAGTCAGTTGAAGCCCTAGATCAGAGAGAGAGGGCGGCGCATGCAGTAGAGGGAGGAGAAGGATTTTTCGACTCTGGCCCACTGATACAAATCTGTGGAATCCTCACCAGTAGCAGATCTGAACAGCATTGGGACACAGCCCTGAAGATCTAATCTGGAGAACAGATTTCTTCTTTTCTCTTCTTGTTTTCGATTTATCTAAGAAATTAGATTTCTAATTTATGTTTTCGCAGATTAAATCGAATCGCTTGGTTGAATTGGAATTGGATATTCAAACGCGAAAGATCGGATCAGACTCTACGGAATTACGGTAATCTCTCAATCCACAATTCTAAGAATTAAATTCATAGGAGCATGCTAGGTTTTTATTGTGAATTTTCATTGTGTACAATATCCATAAATCGATCCGGTTCAGTTGGATTTTGTGATTCGGTTCACTAGAAATCCCTAAAATTGGTATCAGAGCGAGGTTTTTGATTTATGGCTCTATTGTGCACAATTAAAATCAAATATGCATGTATGAATTTTATTTTGTATTGTGGATGGTTTTTGTTCCTCGTGGCAACCCGTATGATTCAGCCCGCGATGGTTTATCCGTGTAGGGCTGAATTATTTTTGTAAAATCACGAGAAAATCCGTGATTAGTATAGATTTGAAAATTTGTAATAGAATCGATTATTCTATAATTTTGTAATTTCAAATCTGTAATTGGACGGGTCGAGGATGAAGAACGAAGACGGAGCCGACGATGACGGCAGCGGGCACACGGCCGGCGGCGCGAGCAGCGCGCGGGCAGACACCGGCGACAACGCGGGCGCGAGCGCACGCAAAAACACGCTGTGCACGCGCGCGCTGGCGGTCCGCGACGGGCGGTGGGTGTCTTCGGCGATTGCTGTCCCTGCGGCGGTGGCTCGTGTTTTGGTGGTTTGTACAATCCTGTGTAAACCCTAGGGTTTGCATTAGGGTTAGGGCAAATCATCAGATCACAAAGGCCTAAATCCCAAAAGATTTGGTGGTTGAAGATTGGGAGGCCCTAGAAGATTTGGATTTATCCAAATAGATTCAAAATTCAATTTGTAATAGATAGGATTTATTTTTCCTATTTTGTGGGGCCACGAGGAATTTTTGTTTGCCTTAATTGTCCTCGTATGATATGTGATTTATTTATGTGCGCAATTAAGCATGTGTAGATAATAGGAAAATCATGATTTATCGCTTTTATTATTTACAGCTTTCCAAGCATGCTTATGTGATTAATTTCTTTTTGTTGGATTATATTTTGGGAATTTTTCGGCTTGTTTAATTACATGCAAAAATTTGGAAAATATAATAACAAAGAAATTATGTGTGCGCATATAAGAAACTTTTTAAAAGAAAAATACTGAGCTGATTTTTTAATTAAAATCAATAGACCTCCACAATGCAGTCCTAGGTTGTAAGTGTATCTCTCGTTCTAGTAAATGTCTACGAGTGTAGCTTGCTAATTCCTAGAGGTGCATGGGTACGGTTGTTGGGATTTCTAGACAAACAATTTAAATAATGTGAATAGTGGGAGGGTTTTGCGTAAACGTCTACGAGTGTAGCTTGCGTAGATCTCTTTCATAAGTATTCTAGGATTAATTTAAATTATAGATAACAAAAGCTTTAAGGGCTGTGCGGTATGGTTACGTGCCATGCTAAATTGTCTCTTTTGGCCGAAGTTAAATTTGTGGTTAATGGCTTAGAAGCATCTTAGAATATAATGCAAGAATTGCATCCCTGTTCTTGAGAGATGGCTTGGTCTAAGGTTTTCACTAATTATTAATTTCTAGTGTTAAAAGCTTCCTGACATGGTAGTGAAATTAAATGGATTGGGGCTTAAAACCCGCAGTTCTGGTCGAGGGTGACATCGTAAACATCCACGAGTGTAGCTTGTGGTGGGAACTCTTGGGCAATTAGTGGAAAACATTTGTATTTGATTTATTAAAAGGTTTTCAATGCATTTGTTTTCAAAGTTCTACATGTATGTTCTTATTTAAGATACTTTATTGTTTCAGATATGTCTATGTCTAATGTCGATCATTTACTTGCTCTCAATCCTCTAACTGGTCCAAACTTCCATGAATGGAGATACTGCATTGAGTATATTCTCCTGACTAAGCAACACATGTTTGTTCTTACTATGATGCCACTTGCCCCACGTTACCATAAAGTCTCTAGACGTGAGAAGGAGTTCTGTGATAGATGGGTGGCGTCTGAAGATTTTACTTACAAGTTAATCTCGGATAACCTGTCTAGAGAACTGAAGCTCAAGTACATGGGCTATTATAGCTCTGTTGCGGTCTGGATGGACTTAGTGGCCACGTATGGCGAAGTGGAACGAACTATCAACTGTGATCTCATGAAAGACCTTGTCTGTAAGAGAATGGTTGATGGCAGTTCGGTGACAACACATGTGATGATGATGGATAACACCATGAAATGATTCACACGTAGAGGTGGATGTATCTCTGATCGGGTTAAGATCGATATAATCCTGAACTCTTTACCGCTTTCATTCTACGACTTTAAGAAGGATGTAGCTAAGAGAAGTGAGTACTCTTTCAAAGAGTTGCTTACTGATCTCATAGCAGAACAATCTTTCGTACCTTCATGGGATTCTGAGTTATTAGATCTTGAGCACAGTTTGGGCACATTGAAAGATGTGGTTCATACTGTGTGCAAGAATATGATTGATTGCAGAACACGTGAGAGGAGGTCAAATGAGATGAAAAGGGTTGGTGTCACTTCAAGTAAGAACGCATGCGGAAGCAAGGTACAAGGTACGTCATTTGCATTTGTAACAGAAACATGTTTAGCATCGGTTTCTACTCATTCGTGGGTAGTGGATACTGGAGCTACTGATCATGTTTGTTACATTTTGCAGGGGTTCACACCGAGGAGGGTGCTGAAGAATGACGAGGTTACCATCTCAATGGGGAACGCAGTTGTTGGGATTATATACTGAAAGCATATATGATTATGTGTTTTGTACACTGGTCTTCATATATGTTGCTGCAACAATGCTCGCTGTCTGATATAACAAACATACAACGAACCATAATATCCTATTATCTCGCCTATAGGGATGACCATATGGTGTGTAGGAGATCACAGAGGATCATATGAATCATTTGACCTAGCGAGATATAAATAGTATCACAGCTGAGACGGTCCCTGGATAGGCTGTCGGTCTAAGCTGCGGCACATCGGTTCATAAGTGGGCTTATCCTAGCTACTTGATGTGTCGGTACATAGTTATGTATTGATGGGATCAACAGTGGGATGTGCCATTCTCATTGACATATGAATGAGCCAGATCCCTAACATACTTCCTATGATCTTAAACCTAACTGAAGGCTAAGGGGCACACACAGATTGACCGCACTTTGATTTACCATGGTGGCGAGTCTTACATGTACTCTTATACCCGTATTTTGGGTGTTGGCAATTTGTGTGTGGCCTGCTTAGTCTGGACGTTTAGGTAAGCATATCCGTTTCTGGATGGTGACATTCCCTGATGAGCTCACAAGGTTCATTATGCTAAACCCTGCAGGTTGAATTATTTAATTCAGGCATAAGTGAAAATGAGTGAGTGGTATTACTCAGGAAATAAGAGATTAATTAATTGTGGCTGATTGTCATAAGCCAAATTAATTAATGAATGTCTAAAACCTTAAATATGTGGATCATGTTAGTTTGGTGCAACCCGTTCCTAATAACGTGGTAATAAAGGGGCGAGTCAGCATTGTTACCGTGGTGAAGGTTAAAACAATGTTACATTAATTAATTATGTTCTGGGTTGAACAAGGAAGGATTAATTAATAAAGAGGGCCCACTTTATTATTTGCATCTGATTCCTGGTCTGGCCCATTAACTGCTCACAGCCCATTAGGGTTAGGGTTTCTCAAAACCCTAACACTATATAAAGGCCTTCTCTCTATCAGATCAACTAGGGTTTTCAGTATATTGAAAATTGGGAGAGAACGACGACGGCTATCCAGAGGGAGAAACTGATCGATTCCTCTAGATCTCGGATTCAACTTGGTAGATAATCCTCACCAGATTTCCAAGGAGCAAGGGAACAGATCAGAAGATCAGATCTGTAGGAACAACAGATCTGTTCATCGCCGGCGTTCAGATTCAGATCCAGATCTATTTCATCATTATTGGCTCCGATCTAGATCTGTAGATCAAACGGTGAAAACAGGTATTCTCTAAATCCATCCTCTGCAATTAATATTGTAGGAGCATGCATAGGATCACGTGGTTTATTTAATTGAAATTTATTCCTGGTATCCTAAGAACGGTCCTTGGCAAGAAATTCATTAATGACAACTCGTGTTGTCCATCGTAGACTCAAACCCTACAACAGCACAAGTGATGCGGTAAAAGTTCAATCACAATAAACTCTCAACCACACTCAAGAATGAAATATCAATCCGAGTTCTTCTCGCTTTGCCTACTAGAATACCGAGCTACTCAAATAAAGTCTTATAGCTAAGCATGATTTCATCGTTGAGTAATTTCTAATCATCTAAACATGCAATTCAAATCTATGCTATCAATATATGAATAACACGAATTTAAACAACAACATTTAATCGAACAATCCTTCTCAATATGGTAAACCAAGTCAATCACAATTCTCAAGCTAGGAAGATAGGATGTTGAGTTGAGTAGAGATGCAATCAAATTTGGTTAATCATTGTTGCAAACATTATTTAATTCCTAGGAGATTGAGCAATCAATCCTACACTCGATAACCCCTTGTCACGGCGAGCTACCGGTTGATGATCTAGAACTAGCAAACAGTCACGTTATTTAGCCCTAGACCACTCCAAATAGTTCGTCAATTATTGCCCTACGACCTAGCACCGCACAGGGATTGGAACTAAAATCGTATGAATTAACACTATTCGCGACGATTCCACCCGCGTGTTAGCTGCAGCGTTCACGTCAACTACCTCCTAAGCTGGCTATTACCTACACCTAAGAGGTAAGGAACAAGCTCTAGTGAAATCCAAGCTCTCAAAGGAAAGTAAACAAACAATTCTCATACCAAATTCTCATGCATCCTTCCTCAAATCAACATCCAAAATGGTTTAGAACTTCATACCTTTCAATTGTGCAAATACAATTTGGAATTCAATGAACTTCATTACAATTTGAAAGTAGAAATAAGATTCTTCCCCAATTTGGATTTGGTTGACTTGATCCACCGCCTTTAATCTTCAATCTCTTCCAAGTGTTGATGAATTACTATCCTAGATCCTCTAGGATTATGATGAATTGTAAATGAAAAATAGAATCTAAGGGAAAATCTAGCTATCGTACGTGAAAAATGACAAAAGTTCCTCAAATAACCGCTCATTCCCCTTTTATATGCAAGCAATCAGGCCCTCGGATCGCCCGGTCAAAGTTTGGCTCGCCCGGGCTACCAAAAACTGCCAGAAACTGCCAAAAACTGACTTGGCTCGGCCGATCGAAACATGGCTCGACCGAGCCAAGTCCCAACCCGAACCCGCTCGACCGGTCCTGCACAAGCTCGACCGGTTGAGCTCTCTGAACCAACACAGCAGCATCGCTCGGCCGGTCCTGCCTTGGCTCGGCCGGTCGAGCTCTCTGAAGCCCCGCTCGTCCGATCCTGCCCACGCTTGGCTGGTCGGCTCTCCAAACTCCAAAACCTTGCGATTTTCCTCCAAAACTCCACCAAATATGCTTGTTTATGCCAAAATCCTATCCTACACAAGTCAAACACACAAAACACGAAAACACAACCAAAATACGACAAAAACATATGATACGGGAGTAAAATAGCCACAAACAAGCATTTTCACATATCAAAATACGGGTCATTTTACGCACGTATCATAACCCCCAAACTTAAACCTT